>RJWT010052258.1:0-10587 GCA_004365215.1 Cuniculus paca
CGAGCAAAGCGCTCAGCTCCCTGGCCCGCGGCTTGTTTATTTGAACGTGGACATTCCCAGGATCGGAAAGGAGGGAGAAAGCCCTGCCTGGCGGGCCTTCCAGTCGTGGTGCTGCTCTTTTTCTTGTCTTTAAAAAAGAGTCTCTGGGTTTTGAAGATGCGTGTCTTCCCAAGCTTCTGCATGTTCCCTCCCTCTCTCACACATCTCTCTCTCTCTCTTTTGTTTTAGACTTCAGTGTTTGTCTTTGCGGGACCATTTTTAATGAATTGGTAGCCAGGACCTCCTCGCAGGGAGCTGTCTTAACTAGAGCCAGAGCAGGGCCTGCAATCAGGAGGGAGCTGAATTCAATACCAGTCTGTGTTTTGTATCGGGACAATCAAAGCTGACCACCCCCTCCTACCGAGTCTGGGCCTGGCCAGCACCCCCACCTCGTGGGGAGGGGCAGGATTCCAGCGCCTTCCTCGGGGACCCCCGCTGCAGCAGCCAGACCTTCCAAGGGGCTGCTGCTTCTTTGGGGTGTTTCTGATGGTGACAGCACCGGGCGGCTCTTTCTTTGGGGTTTACACAGTAGCCGGGTCTTCAGCTTTCTCCCTATGGAGTCAACCAGTGGGGACCCCCAGCCCTGCACCTCCCACCCTAGAGCGCCTCTGTGCTCCCCTCGGTGGTGGCCGGTAAGCCGGAATGCGCCGGCCTGGCTTCTGAGGAATGCACCTCATTCTGCTTCCCTTTGCCCTCATGCAGCTCTCTGTGGTCTGGTCCAGGACTGAGATTCTGATTGGCACTTGTGAAGTTGGGGAGATTTTTTTGGTTTTGTTTCTATTTGAGTTGGAGGAGTCTGGGTAGGTGTTGCTCTCACCCTGGGTGGTTAACCCTTTACCATGACCCCCCCCCCGCCCCGCCGACGCAAGTGATCAGGCCCTATTGTGTGCTGCTGCTAACCTAGGGTGCTAAGGAGCACCTGGGAAATTAGGGACCCGGCTGTCAGGCCCGGCTTCAAAGCTTTCCTTCCTGCTGTCTTTCTGGCTCAGATCTCCAGCTGTCTTCCCGGGTGTGTTGGGTTGGGGGACTGAGGCAGGACAGGGTGTGACTTGGGACGAGAGAAAGGCTGGTGTCCACTTCTTTTGTGTAGAAACCTTCTTCATCCTGGTTCTTTGTCTGGAGAGCCTATCTTCAAATAGCCAGTAGCATCTGGCTTCCTAGGGTAGCAACAACACAACGAATCCAAGTCCCCCTGGTGGCTGCACTCAACTCTGGAGGCATCTTCACCCTGTCCCTGTCCCCTTGCAAGGTCCACAGAAGCTCAAACAGAGAGCTGCAGCCCGAAGGCCCACCCTGACCCCTGTGTAATAAGGACTTAGGAAGTGTTCCTTTTCAAGCGGGTCCCTTTAGAAACCTTGTTGGTTATTTGGGAAGAGGGAGCGTGCGTCCCACTAAAATAAATACCCCGAGAGTGGGAAAGAATAGAGTTGAAAGGGGGGATCTGAATCCTAAAGGATACAGGCAGCAGAATTGGAAGCCGAGGAAAACAGGGGCTTGGAGAAGGGCTCAGCGCCCACCCCACCCCCACCCCACCCCTGCAGACTATTTCTGCACCTCCACCAACTAAGCAGAAGCAGGAGGAGAAGGGAGAGAAGAGAGGTGGGCTGTGGGTAAGTGTGTGTCTGGGGCGGGCAGGGGACTGTACTGAGATGTACGTGTGGGAGAGAGGAGACCTCGCTTCTATTCCATTGGTGGGCCCGGGGGGGGAACCTATTTTGCAAGAAAATTTCTCCTCCTGAAGGGGAAGGTCATAGTGGTCCTTTGAGCCTGAAATCGAAAGACCCCCTTCCCCCTCCTGGTCACGTGCTTCGTTAAATAATTAATGCCGAGGTTGCAGAATAGATATGTATTCGTCAGGAAAATCACGGGCTCGGTCTCCCTGTTTCTGACGTGCAATTCAACTGTCCTTTGAAAAACAAGCCCGTACCCCGAGAAAAAAAAAGAGGTGGGGGGGAGAGAAAAAGAGAGAGAGAGAGAAAGAGAGAGAAAAAGAAAGGGAGACAGCAATAAAACAGCCCCGCAGCCGGAGCAGCACCGCGGGCTGGGGTATTGTAAGTAGAAGGGATTTCTCACTACCTACCATGCCTTCTATGTCCATGTAAATTTATTGTTTGTTATTAATGTTATTGTCGTAAAATGTGACAAATAGCCATCTTCATTTCCTGCCATTTCTCTTCACACGGTGTGCTGTGTGTTTATACCCATTGAGGCATTGCATAGATTTTAGGAATTCTCTCTCTCTCTCTCTCTCTCTCTGTCTCTCTGTCTCTCACCCCCCATCCCTCTCTTCCAACCTTTTTCTTGATTTATAGCAATATGGGTGTCAGCCTCTCCTCGGCCGGCCAGCATGCCAACCATTGTGTGTGTGTGTGTGTGTGTGTGCGTGTGTGCGCGCGTGTGCGTCTGCGTGTGTTTGTGAGCGAGTTGTGTTGTTTATGGCCATGTCTTCGATAAATCATTTCTCAAGGAAAATGATGTGGGAGCGTGGCTGTTTCTGTGGCCGGGACAAAGTCGTTCTCTCCGAAGCACTTCTCTCCCTCCGCTCGCAGGAGTTGGCTATTTCAATTTCCAGTAATAGATCAGCAGTTAATATGAAAGCTCTATAGCTAGAGGTCTTCAATTACAGCATCTGTGATCATCAATTAAGGAGAGATTTGTATAAATTTGGTAAACCAGAAATGCCTTGTTGGCATAGAAACCCATTCAAAGACCACGACCTGATATAAAAATTATATTTGTGAGCTTGAGAGAGCCAATGTTCCTGCAGCAAAGAGAGCTTCATTTTTTTAGTGACTGCCTTCTAGGAGTCTGACTTCTCCAGCTGCCCCAGCCTGGGTGAACCAAACGCAATTCCAACAGCAAAGGAGCCCCCCGCCCAGGGCTGGAGCGCTGGTGGTGGAGGAAATGACTGGGGTGGAAAGCAAAGATTTTTGGAAAGGATGGGGACCCCATTGAAGTTCTTTGTAAATGTAACTGTAACTGGATGGGTGGGATCAGTAGAGTATTAAAGCTTTCTTCACTTGCAGGTCTGATGCATACGGGGGTGTTGGGGTAGAGAAGGAGCCACTCAAATTGAGGGGAGACAGTGGAGGCTGGCAAAGGGTGAAGGGCAAAGAGAAAAGCTGGGAGCCTGGCTCCCCACCCTCCTGACTAACAAAACAAGGAAATGAATTCACACCCCAGGAGCCTTCCTTCGACCTCCCGAAACAAAGAAAAGTTTCCTAGGCAGTGAGAGACTCTGTGTGTGTCTGGGGATGAAGTGTGTGTGCGTGTGTGTGTGGGGGGTGGTTCTCTGAAGTTTTTTCTAGAAAAGAAATGTTCTAGGAATCAATCTGATCCCGGGAAGTTAGAGGGTGTTCAAGGACATGGGATGTGTTCCCGCACTTTAGACCCCATCTTTCCAAAGAGGGGGCACACGGGGTGCAGTTGAGGAGGGGGAGAGCTTTTCTCTAGGGTCTCCTGTGGCAGTCACAGGAGCTGGTCAAGAGCAAAGCCAGAGGTGGCTTCTAGGGACGACCCGTACTGTGCCCTGGCGTGGTGACAGGGATGCATGGCAGAAGTCCAGTCTGGCTGCTGGCTGCTGGGTCTCTGGCTGGAGCGAGGCCAGCTGACTTTATAGCCACTATTATCTGTGCTACTTAACTCTGTCTGCTAGTGTAAACCTTGGAGCAGGCAAATTAGAGCAAGCCTGGTCCAGGTGTTAATTATTCATGGCCCAGCCCTTGCTCACTCCCATGGCTGTCACTGTTCCCTATGGGTGCCCAGCCCCATCCTCCTTAAGAGGAGACTGGTGGGAGTGTGATGGGTGAAGCCCCTGGAGGGGCTGGGGAAGACACCCCCAAGACCTGGGGGGAGTAGGGGTGTCAGGCCTCTCTGTCCCATTCCCCTTCAGTCCTTGAGTGTCAGCGAACCCCAACTCTCTGTGCGCGAGGCGAGCAGTGAGTGCGTTCCCACTTGTCACCTGGGACAGGAGGTGGGTAGGGTATGGAAAAGTGAAAGGGTGAGTTCGCTCTCAAACTGGTGCTTCAGAATTTAGGCCCAAGTCTTGGAGTCCCTGAGAGCGGGGGAAAGGATCACCTCTTCCTCAAGAAGCAGGAGGGCAGGAAGACAGAAGAGAAAGGGTAGAATTATTTGTGCTAGCTTCTGAATTCAGTTGGCTTTGGAGATGGAAGATAAAAGTGGGAAGGGGCTGAAAGGTCTGCCCTTTGGACCAGGCCAAGGTGGCAGGGGACGAGGGGAGCAGGTCCCACAGGCCCTGGCCCTGTCCCCCCCCCCACACCTTCGCGTGACCTGTGACACTCACAGCTTTTCCTCTCCACTCTCCCAGCCCCCTCCAGGGTCTTTGTCTCCTCTGGCCATGGGGAGGGGAGGTGGCACTGATACCCCTCCCCCACCCTTTCCCCAACTGCACACTGATGTCCCCAAGAGACAAAGCAGGGCGACCATCCCTGGCCACCATTATCTTTCAGTCACTGGCCCCTTCCTTGTCCCTCTGTGTGAGGCCTGATGCCCTCTCTCCAGGCACCCAGGCCAACTCCCAGTCAGCAAGCTAGAAAGGACTTGGTTGTTTTCTTAAGTTTATTAGAACTTGGTTCCTTGAGCCAGGGAGCACCCTGTCTTTTGCCCCGCATCCCATCCCTCTGAGCTAGGTCTGTGTCCTTCGGGGAGAGGGGTGATGCCTATGGTGCCCTGAGTCTCTGTCTACCCATGGGCTGGGTGGCCAGAGCATCTGAAGAGAGGCGGGGGAGCCAGGATGAGGGATAAGGAGAGATGCCAGACAGAGAAGCAGCAGCAGGCTCCCTTCTGGCCTGGGGAGTCAAGGCTGAGCCCAAGGGGACAGAGGGAGAGTAGGGGACAAAGGGTAGTCCAGAGGGAAGCAGGCCTCACAGTGCCCAGCCACCCACTCTGTCACCTCCTCTCTGCAGGACAGTCTCCAGGCAGAGAGCGGGTTCCTCACCGAAGTAAGGGTCCCAAGTCCTTATCGAGCCTCAATCCAAATTCACTTAGGATGCAGAGAAAAGCAGAGCTCGGGGAAGACAAAGGGACAGGCACTGCAGGGAGGGGTTAGAAAGGGGAGAGGGACAGAGGCACAGAATAGAGATAGAAACTCCGAGAGACAGACAGACAGACAGACAGACAGAGGAGACAGAGTGAGGGAAGGAGGGAGAGACAGAGAGGAAGAGCCCAGCCCCCTTGGGGTGCAGACTTGGAGGCCGCTCTGGAAGCCAGGCGCTGCTTTTCTTAGCACACCCAGCTTTCCCCACAGGAAGCTGTCCAGAGCTGAGGCCACCTCACGAGGAGCCCCCAGAGCGGGCCCTGGGGCGCTACATCAGGCTCCAGGCAGCGGGGGTAGGAACCCTAGGGCCAGGACAAGGCCAAGATGTCCCAGACAGGACACTTGGGTCACCACCTCCACCGCCACCACCGGTCACTTAATCACTGTGGCCTGAGCTCTCCAGGTTCATCCCCGAGGGGAGGAGGATGGGCCGGGCTCCCACACCTGGGCCCGGCGGCCCCCGGCTTCTCGTGTCCCCTCCGCGGGTTTGTTCTCTCCTTTGCCTCTTCAGGGACGAGGAGGAGAAGAGGCTGAGCCTCCTCCACGCCGCCTGGGAACTTTCGCCTCCAGTGCGCATCTCTTCCCGCAAGCCCCAGCCCTGACAAGCAGAGGCCTCCCTTCCTGCCCTGCGCCCGCCCCGTCTCGCAGGAAGGAAGAGGAAGAGGGAAAGCTCCTGGTAGCCGAGCAGCCTTGGGGACGGAGGGGACGGGGGCCGGCCCCCTGGCTCCGCGCAGGGCTCCCCGCGTGGCCCCCTCTCCGTCCCCCTGCGCACCGCCGCCGCCCTCTCCCCTCCGCCGGGCGCACATATGGAACCCATTGCGCTGGTGACATTGAAGAGCCGCCTTCCGCACGGCCCCCGCGCCCCCCCGCGCCTCGCCGCGCCCCTGCCGCCCGCCCGGCCGGCCACTCGGCCCTGGAAGGCAAAGCCCGGCCCGGGTCACACGGGTCCGGGCCTCCGCAGCGCCGCGCGGCCCCGGGCGGGGCGGGGTCCCCGGCTTCTCCTCCCGCGGAGAGCGCAGGAGTGCGCGCGCCTCGGACCCCGAACAAAGCGGCTGGGGCGGGCGGGCGCGGGGCGCGAGGTCCCGGCCTCTCCCCTCGCCGCCGCCGGGGCGCTGCGGGGCCGGGCATGCGGCCGGCCGAGGCGGCGGAGCCCCGCGCGGGGCCCAGGCTCCCGGGCCTGGCCAGCCGTTCTCGCGCGCCCCCCGCGCCGCCGGCCCACCCGCCGCTGCCCTAGCGGGGCGCGCACAGGTGAGTGCGGGGTGCGCACCCGGGCGCCGGGCCTGGCTGGCTGGAGAGTGGGGACCGAGACCCCGCCCCTGGCCAGGCTGGGGTCCGCCGGCCGGCGGAGGAGCGGAGGGCACAAAGATTAGAGCGACTGGGGCGGGGGCGGGGGCTGCGCCGGGGGCAGCCGCGCGAGGCGTGCGGGAGAGGGGCGCCGTGTGCGGCTGGACCTCTGCTGCTGTGTAGACAGGATCGCGTCGGGATGGGGCAGGCTGGGGAGACGCTGGTGGGGCTTCCAGGGGAGTCGGGAGCTGTGGGTGGTGAGGGAAACGTATGGGGGCAGAGGAGGGAAGGCTGGGGCCGCTCCCACAGTCCCACTGCTACCCCATCCGGCCCTTTAGCACCTAGGGGCTGCTGGAAGCTGAAACCACAAGGGGTTTCGGGAAGCTGGGTGTTAAGCCGAGAGGGTAGGAGAGGAGGTGATTTATGGCTTCAGAGAGCCTGCTCTGGAAACCAAAAACCAAACAGCAGCAGAGAGAGAAACCCCTGTCCTTGGAGTCGGGCGATGCTAGGCGGATGGGAGGTGCTGGGATTTATTTTCCCAGATGTGAGCAGAGAGTGGGGATGGTTCTGTGTGAGCCATGAGGAATGTGTGGACGCGCACACGCGTGTGGGTGTGTTTGTGCACTGCGGGAGTGTGCGCATTGAGGTGTGCTTGCAGGAGCTCTCAGATCGAGAGTTGTTGGTTGTGCGTTTATAGGGTGACTCTTGGAGTAGATACACGCGGGGAGCCAGAAGGGAAACTGCGTGTCCTCCCCTCCTGGTCCTCAGGGAGGGTGACCAGGCACAGTTCACTGCCTCTTGTCTCCTCTTCCTGCCTGTGCTTTCTCCTCCCTCCCCAAAGCCACACACACAGAATCCACTTGTCCTGGCCCTGGCCCCTGGCCCTCTTGCCCTTTCCTTATGGGCTGTCTGCCCACGCAGCCCGATCTTCACTTTGGGGCTGCAGGTTTGCAGTGGGAGAGGCAGGAATTAGTGAGGGACGAGCAGGGGACAAGGCCTGGTGTGGTAGGAGAGTTTGGGAGATCTGTGATTTGAGGCTCGCCTGTGCTGAATTGGGTCCCACGGTTCCTGCTCGGATTCTCCCCACATCTCCGTTTGGGAGCAGGGTGCAAGTGAGCACCAAGGTGAACAGGAGGAAACCGCACAGGAGGATGGGGGTGGGGAGGGAAAACATCTTGAACCCCAGATACTTATTTCCGCAGGCCAACTAGCGGCTCTTGCGTTTCTGTCCAGACGCCCGGCTTTGCCTGGAAATTGTTTTGCATTAAATTTTCTCAGTCGCAGAATTATCTTTCCTCGCCTCCAGCTAAACTTGCATTTTTCCACCAGACACTTGGGCCCCGCACCAATGAAATCTGAGAGGAAGCGGCTGGGCCCTAAGTGGCCGTAATTTAATTGATTTTATCATAAATCATCAACTTGATGAAGAACTCGAGGTTTCAGTGAAGTAAATTGATATTAATGGGAGTTTCTTGAAATGCAAACTCGATGCATTGTTGGGGCATCTTGAGCAGAGGAGGTGGATTACATGTTTCCCAAGAGCTGAGGGTCTGGGACCTGGAGCCCGGCAGAGCCTGGGGGGTGGGGGCAGAGAAAGCTAGGGAAGAGGGGCAGCTGCCGGCAGACGGATTCCTGTTGCAGAGCAGAGCAGAGAAGGAACTTTGTTGGGACAGGAGCAGATCTTGGCTCTGTGGACCATGCCGGCCATCGGGAAATGCTGGGCTGCAGCTGATGGGGGAGGGGTGCAGCAATTGGGGGGGACTGGTAGGTGTGTGGGCAGGGGTGGGGGTCGGGTGAGAAGGCCAGCCTGGTACAAAGGGTGCATTGATGCTGGGTTAAAAATTGCCAGGTCGAAGGCTTCCTTCTCTAATTATACAAATTAATTATTTACTGCTCAGGTTGCTGTGTCCAAAAATAGCATTTTTGATTTGGTAATGAGGGTAGAGAATCAGCACCCGCTCCCAAGCACAGAAGAGCTGTAAAGCCCAAGGCAAGGCCTCTGTGGTGGGAGAGGGGCCCAGAATATTTGTGCTCAGCGGTAGGGGCACAGGCATTTAAATCTGAAGAGGAAGTGCTCTGCATTTGAGCTGATGCTCTCCATTATTGTCTGAATTCACTTTATTATTGCTTATCTATTGGAGCTGCTTTCTCCAGCACATAGAGAACTACTAATGTCCAATCTAGAAGGGGTCCCTAAGTGCTTTAGCCCAGCCTCTCTCCTCCACACAGGCGCCCTGACTTTACAGAAGGGGTCACTGAGACCCAAAGAGTGCCCAACTTTAGATGGGCATGGCAAGCTGATCTCGAACCTCCTACCTTCCAAAGACCCCCGAGTATGTCTTTCCTCTGGGCCTCAGTTTTTCTGTCTGTAACCATGGCAGAGTAGGACTGGGCCCTGCCCGGGGTCCTCCCTACCCCAGTTCCAGTCTCAGGTGCCCCTTTGTGTGTTCATTCTCTGTGGGGCAGTGCTTGGGAGCTGTCTCCTTGTGTGTCCCGGAGGGAGGGAGGTCTGGTGTCACCTGGGGACAGAAGTCACCTCGAGCTAATCTCAGTATTTAGTTTGTGTATGCCTTAGGCGGTGGAGGGCTGTGCTCTAGGAAGGTCCCTGAATCTGCACTGTTGCCCCTCCTGAAGGCATCTGTGTTCTCATCGAAGGGGAGCCCTGGCAGAGAGCAGCTCAGCTAAGAAGGCCAGCTGACTCACTGGGGTGCACTGGGATCGGATTTGGAGAAGGACTGGAGTCGTTCAAAACGCAGCTTTTGAGATGTCTCCTAGTTAGGCCGGAATTGTGGTTTCAGAATTTAGAATCTGTGCCAGCAGCTGTGCTCTCCACAGCCCCCAGGGCCTTACGCTCAACGCCCCGCCTTGGCCCTTGGGGCTTCCTTTTCTGGGGCTGAGCACACACTGCACTGCACTAGGTCTCCCCTGGGGCAGCTGGGACAGAAGGACTGCAAGACTGGAGATCTCTTCTTTTCTTACTTTTCATCTCGTCCTCCAGTGGGGAGAAGATAACAGTTTAAAGTAGTGGCTTGGCAGTTGCAGGGCGTGAGAAGGGAAATTTCCTTTGGCATCAGGGGTCTGAAGAAGCCTGGCAGAGGAAGGGAGGGTCAGAGGGTGCTTGGGTTATGAATTTGGCAGGGTAAAGGGAGAGGGAAGAGACAGGCAATGGCTTCATCTTTAGCTCTGTCTCGTGGTTGATAATCCACTTCCCAGAACCTCGCCCGAACCCTGTTTTGGAGCGAGAAAATATCCAAAGGGCTGGCAGGCGTAGTAGGCTCTTGCCCTGTCCCTGTCCCATTCTGACTTTGGAGTTTTATACTCAGAGGCCTTGCACCGATTGGTCATTAATCCAGTGAGTTATTGTCTGCTAAACAGAGGTCGCTGGAAGAGAGACATCCAATCTGTCAGGAGAGCCTGGGCAGCCACTGGCAGGGGACTAGGTCCTGCTGCTCTCTTTCCGGCTTCTCCCAGCACGCCCCACCCCCACCCCACCTCCGCAGCCATCTGGGATTCACAGCCTGGCCCATCCTGCCCACCTTTGTCTCCACACTTGTGAAGGGTGGGGTTTGCAGGCCCAAACTGAGTTTCTAGACCAGGCGGGATCCCTGATCCAGGAGGAGGAGATCTCTGGCCACGAAGGAGCCTGCTTGCTCGGGGATGACTGAGTCCCTCCTTGGCGCAGTCAGACTGCCCGGTTAGTCACCCAGTAGACTTCACAGACCCTCAGGGGAGGCCGCCCCGCCTTTTCTCGCCTCCCTCTGCAGCGTCACCTGGGAGGGGCTGGCATCCCCACGCCTGGCATAGGGACAGAGGCCCAGCTTGGGTTTTTCTTCTCTTTTTCTTCTTTCGATCCTCGCCATTGCTGAGCCAAGGTCTGCGCTTGGTCCTTACGGATGGCTCTTTGTTTCCTCCCACTCCCGAGTTTTAGAGAGCGGAGGACTGGGGTGATAAACACCGAGAACCATCTTCATTAACACCCCCCCTCCGCCGCCCAGCTTTGCAATCTTTCTTAATACTCGAAGAGATGGAGTTTGGGGGAGCTCGTGGGAACTTTACACCATTCCGTGGCGGCCACCAAGTTGGGCAGTAAAACTGGAAAACTGTGGAACTCAGAACCGGACAAGGCCAGCAAGAAACAACTCACTAACCACGAGCCCCAGGCACCCAGGTCCCAGCTCCAGCTAACCCAGCCTGGGAAGCAGGGGACG
>RJWT010052259.1:0-10574 GCA_004365215.1 Cuniculus paca
AGCATGATGAAAGAGTGTTATGACAGATAAGAATTTCTTGAAGATGCCCTCTTTGCTGTGACTCCAGATTTTTCACAGTGACAAGCATACCAGGAGTCAGACTCAACACAGAGCTGGAATTGCTATTTGGAGCATGAACAAAAATCCTTTAAAATTAATGAGGTAGAAATGATAAAACTAATTTGCAAAGTATTAAAAAAGGGATCAAAAGGCTCAATGAAGTAAGCATGTTAGTATGAATGTATTACATAACATGAGAGAACACATAGTTAACATTTTTTCTCAGGAAGCACTAGAGACATTCTATTCAATAAAACTCATAATAATAATAATTGTTATGGGCACATGAGTGTCACTGAGAAGCCAGAGCTGATGATACGAGGATCGTTGCAGAATTTATGGGTATTCTTCAATGGCAGGGGCCAGGTGGTTACATTTTACTTTCAGGCAGAAAGTGGACATATTACTGGAAAAAGCAGAATACAGGCCAGAGAAAAATTACTCTTAGGGATTTGTAGTGATGGCCAATATGCCATGATATTCCTAGGAGCAAGATAGATGAGACATTAACAAGAATATTGATTAATCTCTATAACCCAGAAATGTTACTGGAATAGAAAATCATGGGACCTTAATCAGTTTTCAGATCTGAGCCATTTTCTGACTCTGAACTCATTAAATTAAGTGGAGACTAAGTTATTTTGAAAATGAATCTTATGATGCTATAGAAAGAAGAGAGAGGAGCAATTTCTTAAATATTTCACCCCAAGGGATTAATTACATCCATTTATCAGAGAATCATTAATTGAAGAGAAGGGAATTCTCTGTTATTGCCATGATTTTTGGATACATGGTCTCATTTAAAGCTAATAATCATGCAAAGACACAGTGGCCACATGGATAGGATAAGGGGGTAGAGTGGGGGAATAAAAGCTACTTAAGCTTCACCTCCCCTCCAAAAAAATGGAGCATGTTTTCCAGAAGGCATCTAGGTTGTGGTGCCACTGAATATCTACACCATAAAAAAAAGTACTGGAACCAGGCCATGCATGACATTGTACCAGATGCTATGGATACCAGCAAGCCTGGTGGTAGAAACATGATTATGGATATAGTCCTTCTGCCAAACAGGTTGAAGTGATACACATTTGTTGTGGTTGATAGCATATTCAGGCAGATCATTATCTGAGCACTTACTGAAATATTTCATTTATCATCTATGTATCATGCCTTGGAATTAACCCTGAGAGGAGCGTGAAGTATTACTTACACTTCACATCTAGACTGTGGCCTCTTTCTTCTAAAAACTATGAGATAACAAGGATTACAGGTTAAAGGGTAATTGAAAAAAACAAATGAAAAAAACTATATAACAGAACTTTAAGTGGATCAACAAGACTACTACATAAAAAAGAATCTGTCAAATACATTTTTTTCTTTCTTTTTTTTTCTTTTTCTTTCTTTTTTTTTTTTTTTGGTACTGGGGATCAAACTCACGACCTTGTGCTTACCAGGCAGGTGTTTAGGCCACTGAGCTAAATACTCTGCCAAAAAAATTTTTTTCAATGATAGAGAAAATATGGAGTGAAGGTTACACTTAAACACTTGTCTGTACTGCACAGGTTACAGATTGACTAATATAATGGAGGGAATAAATTTTCATTATTCAAAAGTATTTTCTGAACCAGCCAAGAAGTTACTCATGTAACTGATGGAGTTCTGACATATGTCTCTGGGTCTTCACTTCAATCTTGTTTGTTACCAAATCATAAGGAAACATAATAACTAACATTTAGATTGGAAAACACCTGAGAATTCATTAGTTAAACAATTAATAGCATGTAATATAGGTATCCCCAAGGCCCATAACATAAACCAGGAAAAGTGTGTTAGAAGGTAAAGGAACCCTAAGATATGCAATAGAAGAAGATATAATGAACATTTGTGACTTCATGCCTCAGAGTATACTATGGATTGTCAGTTAACTCTTTGTTACAAATATATATTTTAGTAATGGTAATTAGCACCTTGAAGAAACAATCACAAAACAAAGGAAATACGGATGCAGTTGAAATATATATGAGTAATGGAAAGTGTGGTCTATACACAGGGACCAATAGTGCTGCCAAAACCCCACTTAAATTTTAATATATTTCAGTAAGTTTTCAACAACCAGTGAATATACTTCATGTGCAATTACAAAATATGAATTATTTTTTCTTTAATCATATTGCAATTCATTAGGGGAAAAACTGTTATGAGTGTAATAAAAAAAGAAAACATGCTACAGATAAAGTAGGATGAGATCCTATGGTAAAACGTGATTTTTCCAAGGATAATATGTATGTACCTACCTACCTTTCAGTCATTTTCATTTGTAAAGCAATAATTTATATTCCATTTTATGATAATCATTAAATATACAAATGTAGAAGCAACTAAAATAGAAGTGTAGCTATTTTCAAATGCAGGGAAGCACTAGAAATCTTCTAAGTCATTCTTACAGTTAATACATTGTGTCAACTTGAGAAGTTGAGAGGTTTAACTGAGAGACTCAGCAGGGAGCCAGGGTTCCTACTTTGTAAATATCCTCATCCTGTGCAAAGGAAGCAAGGATATTTTGTGAGTGTTACACCCACCTGAAGGGGGGGGGGTGGCCTGTGTACAATTTGAGGGTAGAGAAGAGGCTTGTGTTTTGCCTTCTTTTGCTCTGGCTGCTGCCTTGGAGTGTTGCCCCAGTGCCATGCCTTGGAGCCAGCTGATTATGGACTGAAACCTCCAAAAACTGTAAGCTAAATAAACCTTTTCTTCCCTAATTTTGGGTGTCAGGTGTTTGTCTCAGCAAGGAAGAAAAGTAACCAGTCATCATAACCATAAATGTATTCTGGAAACACTAGTTCTTCTACAGATTTTTTTAGAAAGAAAGTTTAATTAATATAATTAGAGACTCTCAAAACAGCAGCACATTTCCATTCTATTCACTCTGTAAAAATTCTATTTCAGTGACAATTTACTTTTGTTATATGTATATATATTACTTAATATTCCTCTAGCTTATTTTACAAGAATAATGAATGTAGGGCTGGGGATCTAGCTCAGCGGTCTAAGCGCCTGCCCGGCAAGCGCAAGGTCATGAGTTCAATTCCTGGTGCTGCAAAAAAAAAAAAAAAAAAAAAGAATAATGAATATACATGTGTATGTACAAATATATAATATATTTTATATATATGTATAATACTGATCTTGGTGTTCCAGTGCACGAAGTTAAAATATCTTATAAATAATATGTCTTATTATATGAAATCACATTCTTCCATAGGTAATATTTATTTACTCTAACTTACCAACTATGACAAATACTATAGTAAATTTGCAGTCTTGCTTATACTGAAAAGTCTCTATATTAAATGATAAATTGTTAATTAATGCTTAACTTCCTAATGTCTCCAGTTTTATGGATCGAATTAAATAATCAATAAATATTAGCCAAATTAACCCAAAATGTATTTAAAAGAAGCAATGCAGAAGAAAATTGTAAACATGCAATAACAGTAGACATACATAAAGGAATAAATTTTACAATGCATCTCATTTTCTTACTATGAATTTGAAATTTTAGAGAGAAACAAGATACATGTGAAATTTTTATGATACAAAAGTTACTATATGTAATGAAATGGTAAGCATCACTATATAAAATAAAACAGTATCAGTTTCATGAAAAAGAAACATCAGTACAAATGTGAGAACATTCCTCTGAATTGTTTTCATATAAACAGTAATCCAATTTGTTGCCTTTAATTAATAGTGGTTAATTTACTTGAGCCTGTTCATTCTTTATTACTTACATGGAGATGGTCAATAGCATGACTCAAAATACAATTTGCCCTGATCCAAAAAGAGCTTCCTTTAAAGACACAAGACTCTTCATGTTAACGTTGCTTGGAATTTCAAGGTCATACCTGATATAACAGGGTGTTGTCATAAATATTTCTGACATTTATTCATTGTACTTTCTTTAAGCAAGTTAATATTTCAAAAATAAATTAATAGTAACATCATTTCTCAGTTCAATTATAAAATATGCTAATGTGTCAGAAATTTTTAATGCATCAAGATTGACTAGGGATTGCTGTAGCCTAACTAGAAAGAATTTTAAAAAGCAGTATTCCACAGTGAATAATTTAACCATATGGTCATTTGGCTTTGATTTGATTCAGTAATGGGTGTTAGAAATTTTATGTGTACACAGACTAGAACTACTGCTTCAAAGAAAGACATTGTACAGAAAAGAAGGGAAAAATAGTATGAAAACTTCATTTATGATCCTTTCCAAATTTTCACCGTAGTCTTTTAAAGTTCTCCAGGAAACATCTTTTATTTGTTATATTATCAAACCAGAAATACTGACACCATTTATATGTAAGAATTATATCTTGGATGCACTTTGATAAAGAATTATTGGGAAAATTTCTCACAATTAAATTTTACCTATGCTGGCCAGGCATGGTGGAGCATACCAGGAATCCCACCACTCAGGAGGCTAAGGCAGGAGGATTGCCACAAGTTTGAGGCCAGCCTGAGCTACATAGTGAGTTTGAGGATAGCCTGAACTACACAGTAAAACCCTGTCTCAAAAATAAAAACTAATACAGAAGTTAACACAAATAAATTATAAATTAATTAATTTTAATTGTGCTTAAATAATAGAGCAAAAGAGGGAGAAAACAGAAGGGAAACAGCTCCTAAATTATGAATTAGGTCTATTCTGATGCAATAAAACATATATATTTCTCTCTGCAGATACTTTGGAAACATTTCCCAATAAATACTTAAAATTTTTTTGTTTGTAGCTAGCTAGATAGATTCATTTTTTTCTAATAAAATGTGTTTGTGTTTGTCTATACTCACACTTATTCATTTCTTTAGGGATCAGAAATTTTATTTAATAAGGTAAAAGTTGCATTCATAAGAAAGTTCAGTGGACCTGGTTTCCCACAGTGAATCAACATATGAGAAAGGAAATCTTGTCCCTATTATGTTACACGTGAGAAATAAAATCATGTCAAGACTTCAATGATGGCAGATAAAATTCCATGAGTGGAATTAGATAACATTTAGACTAGGAACTTTATGAATTTGATTAACTCTTTGTGTTTCATACCTAGAAATTTTAAATAGCATACTTTTCTATAGGCTACATCACTTACTTGAACATTAACATCTTCATTTATAAAATGGAGATAATTATTCCTGCCTTATATTCATCACAATTTTGTGTTGAGTGATAGCAATTAAAAATTCCTTTATAAATGTACAATTTTATTATTTTTTCTATTTTTATTTATCTGTGTTTGTCAATAGAATTTGCTATGTCTGAATGAGATTCTGTGCAGCAATAAATTGAAGCAAAGAAAACCAATGAAAGAGATATAAAAATGGAATTAGCATTTAGAAAAAAAAACATGAAATGCACTTTTGAAATGACATTTCCAAATTAAAAGCAATAGCACAAGATTAAACTTTGTTGTTAAAAGAATAACAGAAAAAATACTGCCTCTATTGTAATCTTGGAAAACATTTTGACCAGTTAAAAGCATTACAAATTGAATATATTACCAGTCTAAAAGATAAAACTATCAAACTATATTCTAAGAATTATTATCATAATTATAAGTTTAATTGCAGCAATATGATACTTTATCATTCTATAAACTATCATTCATAGTGGAGTCCATTAAGCCAATAGATAAAGATCACTGTTAATGTTAGATAAAAGTTTTTGCTTATTCTTTCCAGAAACTATTCTGTAATCATTGTTTACACTTCTCTGGCCCTCTTGTTAATTCTTTTTATAGCTTTCTGTCAGTGGTTATTTTCACTACTCACACTGTGTTATGGCTTGTGTTTAAATGTCCCCCAAAAGCCTCATGGGGTCATAAGTGGGGCTTTCTCAGAGATGGCTGAATCTAGAGTGTGTTCAATAAATGAATAATGGTGCAATGCTAGGATTAAGGGTGCCAGGATAAAGGGTGGCAATTACTACATCAGCCTATTGATTGGCTTGCTACTGCCCTTTTCTCAGTAGCTTGGATGCAATATAAGAGACAGAAAATGCTTGTCTTATCCCCTAGTTACTTTGCTACTTTCTGCCTGCCATGAACGGTTTCTCCTCTCTGATGCCTGTCTGCCATGCCACCATGCCTTGGAGCTAGCCACTATGCATGGAAAATTGGACAAACTGAGATAAATAAAACCTTCCTCTCTTAACTTGTGGGTGTTGGCTGCTTTGTATCAGCAATGAGAAAAGCAGCTAACACACACTGTCAGATAGGTGTTTCCTCTTTAATTGCCACCAGTGTCACTCTATTCATGAGATGACACTTTCAGCAGCAGCTTTGACACCTATATCAGCATGAGCATTCTTTCTGTTAACCAGTTAACCAGCATCTGCCATCTATTTATCTGATGGCTTCGTCCCAATTAGGAAAATCTTCCTCCAATTAAATTTAACACAATGAATTCAGGTTTTAATAAAAAAAGAGTCTTTTAGAATTGCTTGATTAGAAAGAAAAATATGTACTTCGGTACTTTATATATCTCTTCATTCTATTTTTTGTTAGGGCAGTGTATATTTTCCACTATGTACTGTTTGTGTTAAATTCTTTCCTTACTCTGATGTTTGTGTTTACAGAAGTCAATTAGTGTTGAGGTATTGAGAAGGAAGAGATAAAATAGGGATTGATTAAGCATTACCTGTCAGATATCAGACAGTCACTTTATTTGTGAGACTTCCCTGCAGTTCCTGGCACAATATTCTTTTTACCTTATTACACTGGGTTTAAACATTCTTTTCTACACATTAGTTTAAACATTCTTTTCTACATCATTCCTTAATGATCCCAGGAAAGTTGCTTAACTTTTTTAGCATGTCTTTTCACCAATAAGCTAGCAATATAGATTTGAATTGTTTACATGGTATTACTTATTTAGATAACTATTCTTCCCTTCATTCATTGATTGATTTCTGGGAACAGGCATTACTACCAGTCCTGAGACCCCTATGCATTGTTCTATGGTTTGCCTCATTAATTTAATTGCCTTTCTCACATGTATACAATGAATATGGAAAAGGAAATCGTTTTTTGTCCAAAGTTATCTTTTTGCAACAATCTTTTCTCTGATGTTCTGTGAATTTCATTCCCTTGATATTCCAAGGATTTCAGTTGACCTTCTCAATGATTCAACACAGCTCGACTTCACTTCCCTTCCCTGGACAACCTAAAGGAAGTAAGTTGATCAAAGTGAAAGTATTAGGTAATTGGTTTCCTATTTCACCGTCCCTCATTTTTTCTTAGCACAAACTTCTGGCTTAAGTAAGAGAACTGTATTATCTCATACTTTTGGAAACTAAAATGGTACATTCAGGATGTCCATATGGTAATATTCCTATTTTTAATTATTTTATGAGTACATATTTGCAGTGCATGGAGTTTATATTCATCTTCAGGAGTAAGTACATTTAAAAAGTCATAGAAGATAATCCTGCCTTCTTTTAGATTTTGTTTAATTTTCTAATATTGCCAGAAGTCCTTGACATTATTTGTATATCCTTTACTGTACTCTCTGCCTGTCCCATCACATGGTGATCATCCACCTGTATGTCTCCATATCCTTATAAGGATACTATTGTTAGAAGAAATTCAAATATCATGTTGGTTTCTCCTCTGCTCTCAGCAAAATTCATGTTTTTCTCATGTGTTCACTGCATTCCAAACTTTTCCGTAGGATAACCCATTCTGGTATCAAATCTAATCCTAGTCTCTTTTAAATACAATTGATTTAAGAAATCTCTATCTCATTTAAATCATCTAAATCAGATATGAGTGAGACTCTGGGAATGTTCCATCCTGGGTCAACTTTAATCTTTATCTATAAACCTATGAAATAAGGCAGCAAGCTTTCTCTTTCCAAAATACAGTTGTGGGACTTGTAAATAGTAGAAAATTTTATTCCAAAATGAGTACATTGGTATAAAAAGAGGAATTTCAAATCCTTGTCAGGTCTAACATTAGATAGAACAAAACACAGTAGATTTGAGTGCTTGAGAAAAATGCACAGTGACTTCATTATCTGTAGTTTGAGTCAAACATTCAGCCTTATCTCTTTAAGTCATGGCTACAAATTCACATCCTTAGCCCAGAATCACTTTGTTCTCTGAAAACAAGGAGGTAGCCAACTCTGTAATTTTGTGCCCTTTATGTTTAGATCTGACCTTGGATCATTATTCTTTTATTTCATTTTAGTTTCTCTCACTGTAAGCTACAGTGTTGTTGCTATAGGAAATTCCTGAAATCCTAGTTAAATTCTACAATTTATGGGATTCCAAGCCAGAAGGCAAGAGGGTCCTTAGGTACCTTCCCTAGATGACTGCATCTCTACTCCTGATTATTGTGGATCTTGCTGACTTGATCTATGAATCACACACCTAATCTGTTTTACAAATTGTTGTCCAGAATAACTTTAGCATTCTCTTCAGAACACACTTTCTCACATTTTGTAATGTGGCTAGGATGATAAATTCCAAATATTGATGTTCTGGGGTTTTTTTTTTGTACTTTACAATTTATTCCTCAATTTATCTGTTCCCTCTCATGCTTTAATTTAAGCAGCAAGAAGAAACCAGCCTATAATTCTGCACTTTACTTAGAAATTTTCTCAACTAGAATTTTTTTAATATTTTGGACACATTTATTTTCAGAATAGCAACAACCACAAATGACCCAACAAAGAAAGTCCAAGCAACTGCCCTTGTTTTAATCATTTGAGTTCCAATACATATGATCATAATTTATTAAATGATAGTCTATGATAGTTAAATAAATGAAATACAAACTGCCATAACATGATGTGTTATAATCAAAAACCAATAAAATTAATTAAATACACTATAATGGAGTGACTTTATTGAGAAGGTAAATTTTAGATGAGGTCCTAGAAAATGTGAATAAAAAGGGAAAGATCTCTCAGAGTAAAGTATTCTACTTAAGGATGAGTAAACAACTAGAATAGAATTTTAGCAGAAAAAATTTGACTTAAGAAAGTGGTGTGACATTAAAGAATAGTCCTGTAAATCAAAGGAGATTAATGATATAAAAGAAGTGTAGATTCTTTGTACTGTCTTGATGTGCATAATGAAGTTTGGGTCAACAAGAAAAAAAAAAAACTTACATGGTGCTGTTCCCACGAGATTATAAAGGGAATTGAAGAATTACTATCACCTAGTGATGCTGTAGATCTCATGATATCATAGGCAATGCATTATTCATATGTGGTGATTCTGATGTAAACTGGTCTGCCAGTCACATAAAAACATAGCATATATAACTATATAAAGTATGTAACACTAGACCATTAAAATAAAATACATTACTAGTTTTACATTTACTATACAATAGTTTTATTATTATTTTAGACTTTACTCCTGCATATATATATATATATATATATATATATATATATATATTAATTGTTGTAAAACAGTGTGCAACATTTCTTCAATAGCTGCCTCTTATTCCGAGTGTCTTGATTGTGTTGAGAGATTGACCTGTATTTTCCAATGAAAATCAATAAAAAAATGTCTTATCGGGGCTGGGGATCTAGCTCACTGGTCTAAGCGCCTGCCGGGCAAGTGCAAGGTCATTTGTTCAATCCCTGGTGCCGGAAAAAAAAAAAGTCTTATTGCATATTTCTCAGGTATGTTTTTGTCACTAAGTAATGTGTAACTGTTCTTTTTTTTTTGAAAGAGACTAGAACAAAACAAAACAAAACAGAGCAAAACAAAGCAAAACAAAACAATAGAGTCAAACATAATATAGCATTTCAGAACAGAACACTGCAAGCTATAAAGGTTTTCAAAACATAACAACAGGAGATTAACAATCGTTACCCTAATGTCTCTTGCTTTCTTCAAAATGGTTGTTCATACATTTACAGACTATAAATTGAAACAAAACAAAGTAATATAAAACCAGATAAAACAAAAGAGCACTACAGGTCTTCAAGTCGGACAACAAGAAACCACCAATGGCTACCATAATGTCTCATTTTTCAAAAGACGTGTTTCTATCTTCTCACATATTGCATTCAAATAGTAGGAAAGGGGCTTAAACCAATCAAATCAAAGAATAAAAGCACCATTGGACTTCAGAACATTTTCTTCATATTTATCAGGAATTTTATATCTTATTGAGTCTTTCAGTTTCTTACACTAGGGAGACAATGCGGTGTTTACACATGTGTTTGCTTCATTTTACTTATGAGTATGGTCTCAAGTTGCATCCATTTACCTATAAAGGCCTCAATGTGATCATTTTTTATAGCTGAATAGTACTCCATTGCATAAAAGTATCACATCTTCTTTATCCATTCCTCGATTGATGGGCATTTGGGTTGTTTCCAAGATTTGGCTATTACAAATTGTGTTGATATAAACATGGGTACACATACATCACTGTGGTAAGATGATTTCACTTCTTCTGGGAATATGCCCAGAAGCGAAATAGCTGGGTCAA
>RJWT010052260.1:0-10583 GCA_004365215.1 Cuniculus paca
AGAGGAGAATGAAAAAGAAAAGAAAGAAAAAAGGAGACCAGAGAGAGGAGAGGCAAAAAGGGGAAGGAAAAAAAAACCTCAAAAGCAAAAATAACCACAAAACACAAAACAAAACAAGAGGGCATCCAACCAGACAAGAAAGGGATAGCCAATCAGACAAATGGGTGAATAAAAGTGATAAAATACCTCTGGTGTATACAGTTCTGTGATAGTGTCCGTGTCAGATCCCAGAAATGTGCTGTGTACTCCAGCGCAGTTTGCCATGGGAGTTGTGCTGGGAATGGAGCTGATCTTGGTCTCTAGATGTGGGGGCTGGGACTGGCCTTCTGTTGGTGGAGATCTCCAGAGTCCAACTGCTGACTCCTTGTTGCTGCTTCGACACTTCAGATGTTGCTAGTCTTGCTGATTACTCTGCCCTCCAAAGGCGTGTGTGAGCCAGCGCACCCCACCCGGACTCCTGGGTCTGGAGTTCGGGTCAGTCCGCCCGCCAAAGACGTGTGTGTGCCCAGGCACCCAGGAACCAACTGTCCTGGGTCTCAGACTTCACGTCGATCCTTCCACCTCATATAATTCTTAAAACAAGTTCTTTTTACTATTTGAGGAATTGTGGCTGTGAGAAGAAAGAATTGATAGAATATTAGCAATGATAAATTTCATAAATGCAAGTAAAGAAAATGAAACCAATTAATAGCATTTAAAATGGTTTCAAAGCCGGGCGTGGTGGCTCACGCCTGTAATCCCAGCACTCTCGAGGCTGAGACAGGTGGATCGTTGTGAGTTTGAGACCAGTCTGGGCTACAAAGTGAGCTCAAGGCCAGCCTGAATGGTATAGTGAGACCCTGTCTCAAAAACACCAGGGCTGGGGATCTAGCTCAGCGGTCTAGGCGCCTGCCTGGCAAGCGCAAGGTCGTGAGTTCAATCTCCGGTACCGCAAAAATAAATAAATAAATAAATAATAAAATGGTTTCAAAACCTAATTTTAAATATTTAGTAATATATGGATGAAGCTCTTCCACTTAACAGAACTCATCCCTTCCTTTAAAATGTTTCTCCGAGGAAGCCCTAATTGTAGAGGGCTTCTTTCTCCAATAGGTGTTTTTACAGGCCTTCTTTTTAAATTTTATTTTTATTTTTACCAAAGAAATATGCATGTTTTTTAAAGCAAGAAATGTATAAAATTTATGATTTTATAATATATAAAATATTATAAAATAGAAGTCCACTTCCCACCCTGATACTGTTATGGCAATTGAACCCAGGGCTTTTGCGCTGAACTTCATTCCTATCCCTCTAAATTTATTTATTTATTTTTATATTTAGGACTGGGTCTAAGTTGGTAATTTGCTTAGGTTGGGCTTTGTTATGATTTGTATCTAGGGCCCCCCAAGCCTCATGTAGTTGTTAAAGTGGCTGAATCTAGTGTTTGTGATTGACTCATTGTCTAGTGCTGAGATTGGCTGTGTGAGTCCTGCATCTGCCCAGGGTTGGAGCCGACATACAATATAAGGTCAGAATGGGGGTGTGTTTTTTCCCTCTTTTCTGCGGTTTGCTCTTGCTGCTTGCAGCCGCCATGAACAGCTGCCCCTCAGCCACTCCGCCCTGCCTTGGAACCAGCTAAGCATGGACTGAAACCCCAAAACTGTAAGAAATAAACCTCTTCTTCCTTCACTTTGGACGTCAGGTATTTTGTCTCAACAACTAGAAAAAAGTAACCAAGACAGGCTTGAACTTGAAATCCTCCTGCCTCAGCATCCAGTAGTGTTCTTTCTTGCTGATTTGCGGGTTCTGTATCAAACTCTAGACTGAAACCAATTTTTCTTCAGAGTTTTGAAGATTGTGTCATTTAATCTTTTGATTAACAACATTGCTGTTTAGTGCCATCTCATTTTTTGATTCCTTGTAGGTAACCTAATTTACCTAAGCCTTTAAGATAGTTTCTTTATCTCTGAAAGTTTTCAATAGTTTGCCAACATGAGGGTGTTTTTGTTCATTGGGCTATAGTCTGATCTATTTTGGCCATTTTATAATTCATATGTGTTAAAAATGAACTAGAGTTGTGAGGAAATTTTATTAATCTTAAAATTCACATAATCTTACCATATATTGGATTAGCTTAGTTTACTGTATCTTAGTTTAATTCCATAAACATGCTAAGTACTTGCTGCGAGGTGGAGAGTGAGGTATAGTGGAAAGATGAAGAAAGATGACTAAATTGTATTTCCTATCCTCCAGAAGTTTGTAATGGGAGACACTTGAATACAACGAACTAAGGGAGAAGATCACTATAATCAGATTTCGAGTATAAAAAGAAACCTGGCAGTAATTAATGAATAACTGTTCATACGAATACAGTTATCTCTCAGTATCAAAAAAGAATTGGTTGCAGGACATAGTGACGCATTCTAGAATGTCAGTTTAAGGAGTTTGGACTTTATTCAGTATGCAATGAGAATCATCACAGGATTCCAAGGGAAAAAAGTTTAAGGGATTGAAACTGAGATTACAGAGGCATCTGCTGAATTGACAAGAGGTAGTAGAGGCCAGTGGTGGTGAACTCGTGGCATGTATGCCACAGCAGGCTGTTTGTTATCACTGAAACCTCTGAAAGGTTCACCATCTCTCATATGGGCAGTGTAGTTATAACTCAGCTGGAGTTTGTGCTGTGAAAGCTCAGAGTGGCCCGTGTGAGAACTAAAGGGCTGTACACAAAACCACGCTAGACCTTAAAGAATGAGGTGCAAAGAGTCAAACATTCGCTCTGTTGTGAACCTGAATTTTATATTAGTTTTATAGCATGACATATCTCAGTGAAAAAAAAAAAGCATTATTTGTCCTTTATTTCAACCAAATAAAAGCTAGTTAAGCAAAGTGAAATTTTGTTTCCTGATACTTGGTTCTTTTAAATATAAAATAAAGATTTGTTCTCTGTCTTCCAGGGGTTAGTTTGGGAATTAATTAAGCCCTGTAGTCATTTAGATAGTGAAAAGTATACCTAAAATGGGATAAGAGAAGGACAAATTGAAGGACATGTAAGTTTTTAGAAGAAGGTATATATAGTAATAACAAAAGAACTAGCCCATAAAAATGTGCAAAGGTTTATAATAGGAAAATTACATAGGAAAGGGTAAAAGACTTATTTCTAGAGAATAATGAGTGTAGGGCAAAAATCTGTCTTCAAGTGAAGAAATAAATGAAGAGGAAGAATTAAGGAAAAAGGGGGAAAAGATAGGCCCTGCTAGCAGACTATAGTATAACCAACCTGTGACCAGGCATACATTCAGATTTACCCACATAGCAAAATAAACAGTGATTCTTAGCTCCAACATTTTTATACTGAAAATTATGTTGGATTTAGTAAATTCTTTTTTTTTTTAATTTTAAAGATAGTAAAACCCAACAAAACAAAACAGAATAAATCCAATCAAAACACAGCAGTGAAATTGGTACAGAATATCAAAGCAGTGTAATGGGAAACAACAATGGCTACTGTAGTATATCTTGTTATCTTCACAGTAGTTTTCCATTCCATCAGTTATAGCAAAATCAGACCAAAACAAAACAGAATAAAAGCAATCAAAACAGAATACTGAGTAAAGCCAAAAAAAAATTAATAAGAATAAAAACAATGAGAATATTAGACTTTAAAAACAAGACAGAAAAAAAACCCCATATTTACCATATTGCATACTGTTATCCTTCCTATACATACTCAGACTGTCAGCCCCATGCCTGTAAATTCAACCTAACAATACAATCCTTCAGGTGCTTTTTATACCTCAGTTGCTGTCAGCTCAGGTTGACGTCCAAACCAGCTGGTGGCTTATGGGGTGAGAGGGTTTGGTGATTTTCAGCCTGCATGCCGGTAGGCTTACAGGAGGCACTGACTTTTTCTCTTCCTGGGCCCTGCATGGTCTGTACAACTTAGCGGAAAGGCTGGCTAGTTGGATCCTTGATCGGCTCCTCCCAGTCCCAGCATGGCTGATTCTCGGGAGTTCAGATTTAGTAAATTCTTAATTGAGCTAATTATTACTCAGCTTGACACTGTTTTGCTTTTTAGTTCTGACCTGTGAAACTAGAAATTATTATTTCTAATTGTTATTGTTACTATTATCGTTGTTATTAGTTTTGTGATGCTGGGGACTAAATCTAGAACCTGGAGCATGTTAGGCAAGTGCTCTACCACTGAGCTATATTCCCATTCCTGCACTGTAGATTATTTTATAAAATCAAAGTATAAATGAGGTAAAATGTGGTTGTTGCTACTACAAAACAAAAATATTTAACTCAATATCAAGACATCTGACTTTATATATTGTCTTCAACAAGGTCTCAAACTAATCTTTTAAAAGATGACGACTAATGAAGGAGCACAGTAAATTGTAACACAGCTAATCGTTTTTCTATTATACAGTTGGTTGGGGAATGGACCAGGGAATTGGTGGATTCGGAGAGGAGCCAGGAATTAAGTCTCAACTAATGAACCTTATTCGATCCGTAAGAACTGTGATGAGAGGTAAGGAGAAAAACTTGTAGAGCACTGTAGAGCTTTAATTTTGTGATTTGTTTAAACAACAGCACTTCACAGTGTGAGTGCTGTCACACGCTTTTTGTAGTGGGAATTTTTTCTCCCTAACCTGCCTTCACTGCTTGAAAGTTACTAGTTTCTTAGGTTGCCACTCACTCACTAAGCCAGTTGATGTAAATGGAATACTCAGTGCTATATATAATCTCTTTGTATCACCGGTCAGAGATGAATGATAGAGTAACATCCCTGCTTTCTAGAAATTGTTCCTTCCAGGTTGTAAACTTACCTAGCTTTGTGGAAGACCTTCAAGGTCCCATACCTGCCATTCTAATAGGAAATATTTTTAAATAAATCAAAACAGAAGTATCAAAATGCATTGCATTTAAAAATTGAAGTTGAGGAACCTTTTTTCTCTCTTTTAGCCGTGTTAGTTAAACTTTGGATTCAGTGTTGATAAATTCATTCTTAATTTAGCAGTGAAGCTACAGAATCTTCTTTACATTGTATTTCTCATCTCCTATGTCACTGCAGTCATGTGGATCTACTTCTGCCTAGGTCTAGTATGCTTCTGTGTTTGCAGAGTTGCACCAGCACAATCTCAAGGCATTTCATATTGATGCTCTTGTGCAGCATGATCCCCTGTTCCCAGTTATATGCTCCATTTAAATAAATTGTGGGTTTTATGATACAGTACATTTTTAAAAGTTCCTTTGTTATAATTATTTACAACATGATTATGATGATACACTTAATTTTTTTTTATCTTTCCTGGATATTAGTTATTACTGCTTAATATTTTCTTGATTTTTATTTATAGTAACAAACTTTTTTCTTTTTGCAGTGCCATTGATAATAGTGAACTCAATTGCTATTGTATTGCTCTTATTATTTGGGTGAATATCAATGGAAGAAACAAAGACTTCTAAGAAGAAATGTCAGCAGAAGTTACTGCTTTGGTCATTATTGAAATATTCAGTTCTTAGCAGGCTAACCTTGCACTTGGCAAAAATGTAAAGTTTACAATAAAACCAGAGTTTTTATTTGTCTGTTTTTTTTTTTTTCAATGCTGCACTTGTATTTTCATTACAAAATGATTGGATCATCAACAGCCAGCAACTCTCTAGGATTGGACTATGTTTGATTGCTAGCTGTTAATATAGTTCATGCTATGCTATGCTATGCTATGCTATGCTATGCTATGCTAAAGATTGTTAAAAGGGTATAGGACTTGTTGCTTCTGCTTTCTTGGAGAGGGATTGTTTTGTTTTGTTTTGAAGTATTTTTCTATTTCTCACTTCTCAGGGATACATTTTTTTCCAAAGTTTTGAAGTTCCTTGTGATGTAGCCATGACATAATTATCCCCCTAGATAAAATGTTAGATTAAAAAAAATATTACATATAAATGGTAAATAGGTAATTCCAATAATTTTATTTTTAATTTTTTAGTTAAATATTTAGTGTGCATATTGTCTCTGCTGTGCTGTGAGGAATTTAAATTTATAGATACTGAAAGGGACAATACTCTGATTTCAGGGAGAGTTCTAATTTTTAAGTCAGTCACATGATGATTTTTTGGTTTTACTTCTTTATTATACATTTGTTATTTTATTAACTGGTTTAAATAAGACCAGATCAATATCTACATGTTTTCATTGGTAGAAAGATCTATATCTGTGCCCTTTTTACAATGATGACTTAGTTAATAAATCAGCACAAATACTAGCCTACAAGAGCAATCCTAAACAATCAAAAACTATGACTCTTTATTTTTAATTATTTGGGTTTTTTTGGTACTGGGGATCAAACTCATGACCTCGCACTTGCCAGGCGGGTACTTATGCCACTGAGATAAATCCCTGGCCCTACTATGACTATTTATTATGAAGCATTTACCTCTCCAAAATTATCATGCTTCCTTTTCTTGATGGAATAGTACATTAAAGGGTATGATTCTAACTCTTGATTGTAAATAAGCATTCATGCTAGATAAGTTTTTATTTTGTTTTTATGTCTTAGACCATCTTGTGAGGATTTTTGCTCATCCCATACTACAGTTTTATGTAGAAAAGTTAAACCTGGAAAAAAAAGAACAAAGTTAAAACTGTGAATGGTTTTTGTGAAAATTATCAGTTATAATATTTGAAAGTAGAATGTTTTTGTTTATAGAACTTTTATAAATAAAGTTGAATTTCCTAGACAAGCATTTGTTTTTGTACCTTAGTATGAATATGTCAGTGTTAATCGTATTAATCTCTTGTGCATAAACATCTCTTATTTATGTTCTTTGCTATAGAATTGCTCGTTTATAGATGTCTTTCTTTTTTCTGGTATCGAAGATTAACTGAGGGTCTAGAACTTGCTAGGCAAGCACTCTACCCAGGAGCTACACCCCTAGCCTTTTTTATTTTGACACAGAGTCTCAGTAAGTTGAGTAGGCTGGCTGTGAACTTGCAGTCCTCCTGCCTCAGGCTTCCAAGTAGCTGAGATTACAAGTATAGGCCATTGTGCTTGACTGGATTTAATGACAGTAAATATTCACAATCCATTTTTTCTTTAGTAAATAAACTGAATTATTGACATATAGCAGGAGGACTCATGTAACATTCTCAAGTAAAAAAATGTGGCATATATTTAATACCTTTTGGTGGTACCTGAATTAGAGCTGGGTGATCTTTGGTTTACACTGTGGGCCTGCAGCTAGACTAAGGAAATGTACCAGGGAATCTTGGTTACTAAGCTAATATGAGTAGCATATTTGGTACTTACAGGCAATGCTCTGTTGGCCTAACAGAATTGATACATAAATCTGAGTTTGAGCTGCTAAACAGAACTTTTAAAAAGCAATTAAGAGCACTCCCATTTTTTCACATGGTACGAGTCATACAAAATTTTTTTTTCAACAAAAATTTTTTTAAAAAAAGACTGCTCTGATACCCTTTTCCATGTAAGACAATATAACACACCTTCATGTTAGTGTTGGGATATTTTCAAGTCCACACTACACTGGAGAACAGTCAGCAAGGACATATTAATCTTATGTAGCAAAGCAGTTCGGGGGAAACTGAACATCAAAAGATTTCATCTCTGGAGACCACTTAACACAATTTCAGTTTTAATGTGACTGAAGGGAAGATTGTAAACTTTCATGCATTGTCCCTGTTTTCCCCAGAGCGGTCATGATTCAGAAACCAAAGAACCTTATTTTAGTAGACAGTGATTCAAGCAGCTGATTGCTTGCCCACAATCTCCCCTCTATCCAGACTCAGGGTTAAATTTGTGATCATTCTTAGCTCTAAATACTATGATGTTTTTGGTCATTATGTATCCTTGCCTTATGTCTCTGTGCCTCTAAACTGTTGTAAAGGATCCATGCCCTAATCCTTAGTCAAATACAGTGGTTCAAACTTTGAACAGCAGAAGCAGATTGACAAAAAAACTCAAGTATAAAATTCCAATATCTCAATAGTTGAAACAGATAACAGATTTATTTTTAGTTGAAACAGTGCTAGGTGCAAAGATCTAGTATTCAGCCTCCCCCCACCCCATGCTTGTGAAGTTTCCCAAGACATTTCTACACAATCTTCCATTTTCAAAAACATGACTAAAGAATTTTTTAAAATCTCAGTAGGCAGTATGATCTGTGCTCTATAGGTATGTGCAGTCACTTGAGTTTGTGTATGCAGTAAAGAAATGGAGAGAAAGCAACATATAAATAGTAAAAAGGGAAGGGAGCAGATATATTTCTAGTACCAACAAAACTTTCCTATGACTTAAGGCAAATAAACTTAGCAAGACCTCTAGTTTTTGGCACATGATCTTAAAACTGGTCAGTAAGGCCAGACGCAGTACATAGTGCATATAATACTAGCCATTCGGGAGACAGGCAGGAAAGGTCACAAGTTCAAAACGAACATGGGCAACTTACGGAGATCTGTCTCAAAGTTAAAAGGGCTGCAAATATATTTAAGGAGCAGAATGCTTGCTTTGCATGCAGAAGCCCTTACTTCAATTCCAAGTATTGCAAAAGTGAAAAAAAGTCAATGACTTTAAGAACAGCAAGTCTGGGGATTAATCATTAATCTTTTGCATCTTTAACAAAGGCATACACCTGAAGTGGAATGTTTTGGGATGAAGTAAAAAACTTTCTCACTGATTTATTGGTTTCACCGTTATCAAAATAGTTTTTAAACTCAGCAAAATAGAATTTTTTGGCTTAAGTTTTCCTCGTTCCTTGAGTGTTCACTTGGTTTTAGGTAACTGTGAAAACAACGCAGGACAGGGGAACACAGTGGGTAACATCCAAGAGTATTAATGACCAAGATAAACTTTTTAGAGTTTTAAATTGCCCATGGTTTAAATCTGTGATCCTGCCTCAGCCTCCCAGAGTGCTGGGATTGCAACCTTGTACCAGCACACCCAGCTAATAACTGGGTTGGGTAAACCCTCCTTTGGGTTTCTTGCCTATGTCTTCCAAGTTCTGCTCTTCCTTTTAAGGTCCCATCCCTTTACTCTTCATGCCGGTTAGCAAGCAGAGCCTTTTGGTGAGGAAGAAGCCATTAATCTTGACAGAATAATGATACCATCATTTACACTACCCAGCTGCACAAGCCTGGAGTGAGAACCTGGTAATTATCTTGAGGACTTTTCCTTTATCACCAGTCTAACTGTTCACCAATTCTATTTTATCTCCTAATGAGCTCTTTCATTTGTTCTCTGCTTTATTTCCACACACCCTAGTTAAAGCATCTCTTCCAGTCCTATAATGTCTTTTCTGATCTCATTTTTCACCTTTCGGATCTATGTTCTCTACTGTATTGCAGCCATAGAAAGCATTTTGTCTTATAGTACCCACTTTCTTAAAATACTTTAATGGTGTTTTAATCTAGTCAAACTCAATTGGTTCAACAGGGGAAACTAGGTAACAAGTCCTTTTTTCTTCAACCAGTAAGGCCCTCATATAGAAAACAGACTTAACAAACATGAGTAAGGTAGAACTACAGACCCAGTGAAGAAAACTAGAAGTCAGGAACAGAAAGGTTTACAAAGATGGCTAACAAGCACTGAGCAGAGCCGGTGTTGGATGGAGATTCCTAGTCCAGGGTACGGCAGCAGTTTGGTCAGATGTCCCATGTATGTAAACTTGTGTCCCATATGTGTAACGTGGGTGACCATATAGGTCAGACTGCTTTGGAAAGCTGTTCACGAAGTCATTTTCATATACGGATGAACGTGTCTGCATTCACTTTATTTGGATTGAAATTATTTAGACTAAAATAATTTATTTAAATGAAGAGACGAATAGTGACCTATAACATCGGGGGGGCGGGTTAAGGGGGAAGTGTACAAGCACCAACATCATACTCTTGTGGGCACAGGTAGGCAAACCCTCTGGTAGCTACCTGAGACACGGAAAGGCGGCAGCAAGATTTTGGAATGACTGATGTGGGAAACAAGGGCCATGTTGCCTGAGATGGTGGTTAAAGGAGACAGCAATAAATGCCAGATGGTAGTTAAGCGGCAAAGGAAATGATATCCTCGGAGATTAGGAGTTTCAACGTAAGTATCAAGCAGAGACCCTGGAACTACCCCACGGGAAACAAGAGTGAGGAAAGGAGTAGGCAAAGAAAGTTACTCAGTAGCACTATGTTCGGCAATGGTGCTGCGGAATGGGAAGTGGTTGCTGCGCAAAAGCAAGGGATTTGTCTTCTTGGGGCATCGAAGGCCAGGCGGCCGCGCCCTCGCTAGGACGATCTCCAGAACAACTTCCCCTTCTCGCCCGGGGCGCAGGTGCAGGTACCGTACCTAGCCGCAGACCCACGGGGGCGCCCTGGGCGCATGGGCGGAGGCGCCGGAGGCGGGACTTCCGGCGCGGCTGGGGCTCGGTGTCCGACGTCCATCCGGCCGCTCTCGGCGAGCTTGAGGCTGGCGGAGGGGCAGTGCGGACGGCGCGGCGGGGCTGGCTGTGTGCGGACAGAGTGCGGAGTTGGGGTGAGGAACCTCGCGGAACGGGAGAAGAAAGGCGGCATTGGGGGCGGTGGCCCTGCGCCTGTTGGAGGT
>RJWT010052261.1:0-10581 GCA_004365215.1 Cuniculus paca
TCCATGCTTGGGAAGTTCTCTGAAATTATTTCTGTAAATAAGGTCCTAATGTCATTTGTCTTGACACCTGCTTTTTCATTCACATTTTTAATTCTTTGAGTTATCTAGCAATTGTTGAATTGTTACTTCCTGAGTCCTTGTTATTCTTAAGAGCTCTTTCCTTTCACGATTGCAAGTTGCAAACCTGTCTTCAAGGTTTGAAAGTCTAGCTTCAGTTTCTGTCAGGTGATTTTGCCAGCTTTCAATGGAATTTTTAATTTTCTGGATATCTTTTTGAATCTGTTTCATGCATTCTTAAATCTCTTTTATATTGTTCATTCATGGTTTCCCTCATTTTCCTATGCTCCACTTTTTTTTTTATCTGTGTCTTCTTTAGAGATGCTTAGTAATTCTTTTATTATGTTTTTCATTTCTTCTTTTACCTGGGATAGAATTTCTCTTCTAATTTCTCTGATAGCTTCATGTAGTTGTTTCTTCACTTCAGTTGACATCACTTCAGTCATTTCAGGTGTGCGATTCTTGATCTCCTCCATGTTTACCTCTGGTGGACTTGTGCTGCTTGGGTTGGATGCCAGAGATTCCCCTCTCCCTCTTCGTCTTGGCATATTCCTGCATGGAGGTGTAGCTGGCCAGGGCCTGCAGATCTTAGCTGTTTAGGAACCTATGGGTATTTGTCTGGAATGCACACAGGAGCAGAACTCAGTTCAAGCAACTTCCTCAGGTCCTCCCAAAACCTGGCGCTGCTGGCAGAAGTGGGTAGCAGTCTTGGCCCCTGGTGTAACCTGCCAGACTCTGAGATGGTGCCTGACCAATCACTCTCTCCCAAGGGGGGGTTCAAGTCACCAGTACTCACCACCAGTGAGTGCCAATCTCCACATCCACATCTTCTTCTCCCCCATTCCTCTCCGCAGAGACCTCTGGGGTCGACTGTGACTGCGACCACAAGTCTCCAGGTTCAACAGCTCTTCTCCCAGGGTGAGTCCAGCTCCAGGCTAAGGCACTGCCAGCCACCGCCTTCTTCTTCATTTAAATTCTTCCTTTTATTCTCCTTGTGGGCTTCAATTCATATTTTAGATTCTTCCTGGGTGCAGAGGACCTACTTCCTTCCTTCTTGTCTTCTCTATGATGTTGTATTCCAGCATCTGAATTGTTTCTCTCAGAGAGACTGTTTACTCTGCGGCTTACTGTTCTGCCATCTTTGATGTTCCATTTGTGTGCTTATTAAAGCTTAGTTTTATATTAAAACTTGCTGTTGGATACTTTTTTGTTCAGTTAATTATTTGCATATAGTTTGAGTTGTTTGGAATTAAGAAGTAGGAAAAAACAGTTGGGTAGAAAACTATGGCAGATTTGGTGTATTATCTCTGCATACCCCACTTCCACTCTGCAATCTGCTGAAATAACTGGGCTTCTGCCTGACTGCAGAGGTTCTGGAATTAGCATTCTTGGGAGAAGCCAGTGGCTCAAAGGCTATGACAGTTAAGCTAAATTGTCAGTTTCACTGGCTTGTGAAGCACCTGGAAATTAGTAAAGCACACTTGTGGGTGTGACTCGGTGGGTCATGGAGGCATAACCTTGTGTACTGTATCTGATATCTGGCTCCTTTCTGTCTATGTTGCTCCTCTTCTGCCTTCAGTTTACTGTGAAGTGAGCAGTTAGCTCCACCATGCCTTTCTGCCATGATGTTTCTGCCTTGAAGCCAGACAATCATGGACTCAATCCTTTGAAGCTATAAATCAAATTAAACTGCTCCTCCTTTAAATTGTGTATGTCAGGTATTATAATCCAGGATTGGGAAAACTGACCAAGACAGAGGCTTTTTATTCATTTAAGTGGGTAGGATAGGGGCTTTTCTGTGACTTTATCAAGAACTATGACATTCTCTTTCCAATATTAGCATTATCTTTAGGTCATTACCCTAGAAAAAAGCTCTATTCACTGAAAACAGAAGTATTCACCACTATCTATCTTTTAGCCCCCCAGCCCTGCCATGCATCCTGATTGGTACCTATTTTTGTTTTGGCCTTTCCTTGTCTTTTGTTCTTCCAAACTGAATTATTAGCAGGAACTTGAAAACCTTCCACTTCTTTCTCACAACTTTAAGGTCATAAACAATGGGGATTGTGTCTTGATCGTGGCCTTCTTTTCCAACTGGTTTACCTTTGAAGGCATTCTTAGGAGTTTATTGCATGGGATTGTGATTATTTTATAGTTTTCGGATAAATATTTTTCATTTCTCTTTTCAGTTCTTTATGATGTTTTAAATGGGTTTCAGAGAGAGGAGTTTTTGAAGTTTAGGAGTTGTATACATTAAAAATGTATTTTGCAAAGTGAATAGTAACTTTATTTTTACTTGTAATTTTAGTTATTTTACCATTAAAATTAAAAGCACTTTATATGTGAAATTACTTCTCTTTTGCGTTTAACTAGCAGTGGGAAAAGTGTGTAATAAGACATATTTGAAGAGATATCCTCCATATGAGCTCATTGATTTCTTCAAGATATTTCTACTTTTATTTATGTCCTATGATTTATTGAAAATATGCAGTCTTGTTTATGCTATTCTTACGAATTTCCTCTCTAAGGAGCAGTTTAATGTTATAAATGTGCTGTTGTCCTGAAGTCCTTACATATCTTTAAAATTACAAAAATCAGTCAGGGAGCCTGGAAATATCAGATACTATTCTTTCTAGATAGAGAGGTAAAAATGCCACACAAATAAAGGAAAAGAGACTTTGGTGCTTTGGTTTTCTGTATTTCTCCCAGCATCTTTCCTTTGCTTCTGTTGAGGAGCCTTACTCATAGATCCCACTGAGGTAAATGTAGATAGAGGCATGTAGCTATCTCATGAGGTGATCAAAATATACAGTGAATGTTTAGATTTAAAAAATTTATCACAGGATACATTAACATTAGTTCCCCTCAGAAGACTCCATCTTGCTTTGAACATACTAATCCCATCCTTCTTACTCCTTTCTGAAGCAGTTCTGGAAATTTTCTTTTGGTCTTCATGAGGTGAAATAAAAAAATGTGCTGAATGCTGCTGCTGAATTGCATTCCAGGAAAAAGCAGGATCATAAAAATATCACAGTGTGTCCTTATTCACCTTATTCACTTGATCTGGCACCATGTGACTGCTGGCTCTTCTCCAAAGTCAAAATAAGCATGAAAAGGAAATGTTTTGAGTGGATTCAGGACATAAAGTTGGCCAGGAGAGTGCAAAACTAGGCACTCTCAAAAGAGGGCTTCCAGAACTGCTTTAGAAAGTGGCAAGAATGATAAGTTCATATAAAGTGGAAAGAAGTATTTGGTGGGGTATTACTGACAATATGTCTTTCACTGTAATAAAATATTTAGAATTTGAATATTCATCCTATTTTTTAATCACATCTTTTATAGCTATATACACATGGTATGTACAAGAATTTAGAGAATAGACACTTGATATTTTGGAGTCATCTTCCTGAATTCCCAAGTCTATGACTATGGAAATCTTATACATTTGTAGCTTTGCCCTGAATCATCTTTTCATTTGTTTGCTGTAGTTTTGTTCAAAAATCATTTGCTTCTACTGTATACAACCTTATGCCAAAAATCAGGAACATCTTCAACTTTCAGAAAGAGTTTCAGAAAGACATATTTTAATCCAATGAAACTTCTCAGTCACTTTTTAGAAAGACAATTTATGGAAGTTAGGGCATTCATGATCATGAATGAAGAATAATGAAAGCCAAATGGAAAGCAAATGCTGGCGGTTTGGTGAGTGAGGACTGTTCAAGCACCAGCAGGGAAGCACATCAGCCTGAATTTGTATTCTGATTCGCAGCCTTTGCAGGATCTCGGATTACTGCATGGCAAAGATCTTTAGGGTTGTTGGTCAAACCTGCAAAGATTAAGTCATCCAATGCAGGTTTTTGGTATGGGTTCTATGGCTGATGATATTGAAAAGTCCCTATTTTCATCAGGTTCCTTACCTCTCAAGGATAAACAAGATAGTGCATATTTCACAATCCAAATCTTAAATTACAAAGCTTATGGTAAAGTTCCCTACAGTCAAATTTTAACACTGACTCTGAATTCTCATTGCAAATTTACACTTGGTTTTCCAATTAAAATGGGCTTTTGTGAGTCCCCTGCTGATAGCCACTGGCTTGATAAAAAGTAACTTCATTTGTAGCAAGGGCGTTTAGGGAACCCAGTGCAAGGCTGACTGTTCTGCTATTGCCTTGAGCCCAGCTGTGCTGAAATATTAAACTTTAGTAAATTAAGTGAAATTGCAGCTCCTTGGCTGATATAATAATGCCCCTTTCTTTTCCTGTAGACCATCTTTACCCTGAGTTTTCTGTACAATCCTTCTGCACTGAGAAGAAATACAATTCAGAATATCTTCCAAATCCAGACAGCTGCCTCATTTTTAAAATAATTGTGCCATATCTACTTATTTAACAGAAAGAATAAACTTCCTAATATGTATAGTTGCATTACTACACTATTTAGCCATATCTCAATAGAGCACTACGTTATTATATCCTATTCAGAAAAACGACTGGATTCCTAAAAATGTCAACCTTATGTGAAAGTAACAGAATTTGAACATTCTGTTTCTTTCTTGATTTGTACATATTTTAGCAACAGTGGTGAGCTATAGAAAGAAATCATATTTTTAGTCACATTTATTTTCAGCTTCTTGCTCCTTTTTCCTCTTTAAGTATAGCATTAGTTTCAAAGCGCTCTTACTGACCATTCATTAATCAACTATATGTGCACAATTTTTTTTAATCTAATATTTTTGGAGTGTATGCAGAATTAGCAGAAAGGAACTAGGCAGTGTTGTTTTCTGCTTGAGATACGTAGTTATTTGTCTTGTGACAAAATTACTGGTGAAAGCGGAACGTAACAATATAGCCTACTTACTCCCCAAAAGGCTCTCATATAACCTCTCAGGTTACAACCTTACAGCCCTCAGAGACTCCAGTTGTAATATAAATGTTTTGTAACTTGGGAAAGTGATGTATTAAAAGATTTTTTAGTTTAAACTTTTTTCATCCTACCTTTATTAAGGCATTCCCAAGACACAGAGTGTAAGGGCTATTTCGGGGAAAATATATCCACACAAAATTAGAATGAATGGTCTAGTGACCCTCTTAAAGCCACTGTGAAGATCATAGTATATTGATGTGAGGAATAAAACCTAGGAAGATTGCTTGGTGGGAGTTGGGCAGTCCATGGGCTACTTGTGGACAGGGTAGCTTAAGGCTCAAAGAGCTGAGACCCATTTCTAAATGAAAAATCAGAGAGCCAAAATATATAACATTGTCATTGTATCTCTCTTTTGTGATAAAAGGGATACTAACCAATAAATGATAGTGACCTATATGACCTGAACCAGGAGTCTGTAGTTTAGTTTTAGCAGTTGTAACAATACCATGAACTAGGCAGCTAAAACAAACGTTTACTTTTCAAAGTTCTGTAGGCTAAATCTGAAGTCAGCCAGGTTCCTGGGAGGGTCTACTTGCTCGCTTTCTGTGCAGAAAGAAGTCAGAGAACAAACACCTTCCTGTTTTATAAGGGCACTAATCCCATCATGGAGGATCCATCCTTATGACCGCATCATCGCCCAAAGACCCCACCTCCAAATGACATTACATTGGAATTTCAACATATGAGTTTTAGAGAGACACAAACATTCAGAAAAAAAAATTTACACAAATAAAATTTAGCAGAATTTACTCATGCACAGAACTCATGAACCAGGCAGGACTTAGAACCAGGGAGCACCAAGCTTTTATTGGGCGAACACAGCAGCATAGTAGAGAAACCACCCGATTGGCTACAGCTAGGTGCCTGCCTTTTTTCAGCATGGTGTGATGAGGTAGCTCTTTATGATTGGCTGAAACCTGTTTGCCCGTGATTGGTTGGAACTCAGATCTTTACGTACTTTAGTTAGTTAGGTTCTGGGTTTGAGTAGAACCTCAAAATACAGAGTTAGCCTCAGACTAATTTGCTCTTTAACTGAAGTAGGCAAAGCTTTTTGGAATGTGTGTGACTAAATATTTTAGGCCTTAATAGCTATAGGCGCTGTCACCTTCCTACTCAATTCTGCCCTTATAATGCAAAAGCAGCCATAGACCACGCAGCCATGTACAGTCACTGATGACCCCAAGCAGTGGACATGGAGGTGTTCCAATAAAACAAGTTATTAAAGCAGGTAGGGGGTAGAAAAGAGGAGATCTGCCCACCCGAAAGGCTTTCTGGTCCCTGGTCTCCACGAATCTACGTTGGAGTACGAGGAACTCGCAGCCTCCTAGCAGTGCCGTGATCCATGCAACCACCAAATCCCTGGCAGCCGTTCAACGTAGGAGGAGGATCCTGCAGAGCGACTCCACAGTTTGCAAAGTTTGCGAAGTGGCCCTTTCTTCCCTCTCCTCTCGCCCCTCGTGGTCCTCGCGCTCGGCTGCAGAGACGCTGACCGAGTCAGGGTGCGATCGGGTGGGCTGCGTGGGCTGCCGAGAGCCCCGCGCGGGGACTCCGGAGAAGGTGAAGGCGCCCAAAAGTTGGAGCCCAATCAGCACGGAGTTGAGCTCGCGCGTCCCAACCTTCAGGTGACCCCGCGCGGCGGCAGGCGGCGGCTGCAGCGACCAGAGCCCGCAGCGCTCGGAGCGCCTCCGGGAGGACAAGCGGCGAGCGCGGCGAATCGTCATCCGCCAGCCGAGTGCCGAGCGGCGAGCTCCGCGCCCCGGGGCCGAGAGGGAGAAGCGAGGCTCCCGTGCGCGCCGCGTCCTCTCCACGCCGCTCGCTGTCCTCGCCCCTCGCCGCCGCCTTTGAATCCCAGGGTGGGGGCGCGTGGCTGGGGCCGCGGTGGTGGCGACGGCGGCGACTCGGGGCCGCCCGGGCTGCGCTTCGCCCCGGCAGCAGCAGCGTTGGCGGCGACGGCGGCGCCCGTGGCTCAGGATGCGGCCGGGGGGCGCGCTGCTCGCCCTCCTCGCCAGCCTGCTGTTGCTCCTGCTGCTGCGCCTGCTCTCCTGCCCCGCCGACGCGCCCGCGCGCGCCAGGTAACCTACCCCTCCGGCGACCTCCCCCGCGCGCCCCCGCGTGCGCCCCGGAACCCCGCTCGCACCTGGGCGGCTTGGCTGGGGCGCGCAGACTTTCGGCCGCCGTGGGCAAACAGGAGGGGAAACGGCTGCTGGAGGGTGGGGCGGATATAGGGGGTCGCGAATAGGCGACCCTGGGGCGCGGTGGGCGCGGCGCGGTGTGGAGGGGGACCCTTGAGGGTTGCGAGGCTCGCACGTGCATCGCTGTGGGCAAGGGAGCTGCGGAACCAGACCCGCCGTCGAGTGTCCGGAGGCGCCCGGGTTCTCTATTTGGGTCCTTGATTTCCCTTCTCTCTCACCCTAAGGTTTCCCCAAGTCCGTGGGTGGGGTACTGCCTGGGAGTCTTGGTGCGCCAAGATGCCCTGGCCAGACTTGGAGTGCGGCGCCCAGCCTGACAGCCGGCGGCTTCCCGCGAGGTGTAACAATTTAAGTTTTCTCCCTGACCTGCAGGATCCTGGGGGAGGAAAGCAGGGTGGACCCGCACGGCACCTCCGCCGCGCTGAGGACGCTCCGGAGTCCGGCGACCCGGGTTCCGCGCACCACGAACAGGTACCGAGGGGCGGAACTTGCTGGAGTTGTCTGCCTGGGGCCACACTTCTGAGTGTGCAAGTGTGCGTGTGTGTGTGTGTGTGTGTGTGCAAAAAACTCTTCCTGCTTCCTGAAGCTGGTGTTTTTCGAAAACGAGCGAGATACTAAAACAGCCACACTTGAAAAATGGATGCTGAGTGTGGAAACCCCCGGAGCAGCCGCTCAGCCCGTCTTGAGAGATTTGGTTGTTTGAGTTTTATTTTCTGTGCTTTAAAGTGCTCCAGTGTTAAGATTCCGGTTTGGAGGAATGGAATTCTTCTATGTACTCAGAATGATTTTGTCCTTGGGGAAATGAAAACTTATATTTTTTATGAATATCCCTATGCAACAATTATTTGTTTTCTTAATGGTTTTTGCTGGTTGTAGAGGTAATACCACTTAGGGTAGAAAGTGAAGACAATAGGGGAAATTTATAAAATGAAATAATATTCACTCAAAGTCCCACCTCCCAGACATCACATTCAAGTTGCTTTTAGGCTGTTTGCTTCTAGTAGTCTTTCCTACATATGTACATTTAAAAAATACAGTCGAGATTTTACTTTGTGGTTTGTGTTCCACCTTTCCCCCTAAGCAATCATAATCTTGTGTATGCCGTTAAATTTTTTCCAAAACATTACTTTTAATTATTGTATAATTCATCATATAAAGATCCTTAATCTGTTTAACTGTTCTCATTTTTAGACATGTGGGTTTTTTTTCTTCTGTTTTGTTTTGCTGTCAAAAATTCTATTAAGTCCGTGTTTGTATGTAAATATCTTCATTTCATATTAATGCAACAGGATGCATTGATAAAAGTTGGATTATTAAGTCAGAGTATATGCACTTAAGATTTTAAATCACATATCCAATTCCTTCCTAGAAGGGTTGAATCAATTTATGTTTTTGCCAACAGAACATAACCACTCCATGCCTTAGCTTTGCTATCGTTATTGCAATCTTGTATTCCGTCTCTCTCCCTCTTTTTATCTCTATGCATCTGTCCTTATGTATATTCTTGGCACTCGGATCCACCATAATCTTCTGATTGCTTGACTGGCAGGTCCCTCCCAGGTGAATCTGGCCTGGCCCTAAGCAGGTGTGGAAGTATATGGAAGACTCTGATAGGGAGGACAGTGTGGCCTGCCACTGTCCCCTCTTTGGAATATCATAGTATGTTAGTGGCACCAGGAAAAAATCCTAGCACAGTGGAAGCTTTTGAGAAAAATATTGGCCCACAGTTTTATTTTATGCCAGTCCATATATGCAGGTGGCCTAGTTTTCCTGGTGACCTGGGAGCACTGCATCTTCCCCCAAATCGTTTGACTATTTGTCCCTTTGGGAAAGTTTGAAAGCCTGTACTCATTAAATGATGTGTTCTTAGGTCTTTTTAAAGACAATTCTTTGATGAATTTGGCTTACTTCTTTTTGACTTGGCATACTTCTCTGAACTAATACAGGTAATTCATATTTTTATCGAATGTGGTTTGTTCTATTAAGATTTTTTTTTCATTTCGTACCATACGGCTGTGTTTGTAAAAACCTCTTTGTCTTTTGATCTATTTTATATCCCTTTTATCAGTTTTGATTTTCATTATTTGTGTAGCACAGGTGGGGATTGTAAACTGCCATACTGCTTGGTTGTATAGAGAAATTTCAGTCTCTTCATTTTTCTGTAGCTGGTCTCATCTTCCTCTTAATGATGCTAAGAGTAGCTAACACTTAATGAATTCTTCTTATGGGCCAGACACTGAACTAAGCACTTAATATTTATTAACTCATTTAATGCTTACAAATTGCTGAGAGAAACTATTATCCTTGTTTTATACACGAAGAAACTGTAGCATTGAGAGAGTAAGTAAATTAGCCAAAGTCAAAGAGTTAATCAGTTGTGCAGGCAGACCACATGGATCCAGAATCCTGCATTGTTAATATACCTGCTGTGTAGCTTTTCACAGATATTGGGTAACGTGTGTGTGTGTGTTTGCACATGCGTATGTGTGTGTGTGTGCATGCACTTAGATGTGACAAAGTAAACGACTCTTTTTCCTCTCTTTGGTAGCATTTCTCAGATGACTGTCTCCATTTCTTCTGATTTTAAAATGACATCTAGATGTATGAGGGAGAGGTGTTTTGGTGATGTAATGGTCGAGGTAAGAGTTGGAGTTCAAGACCGCAGGTTACTTTGACTGCTGTAATCTCCAGAGTGAATTTCCCTCTGGTGGCCGGATGCCCTGTGAGCAGCCAGTTGTGTCATCTGTGGCTTGTGGTTCTTTCTTTTTCCTTAAGTATTTTCCCTGCTGGTGTTCCCTGGCCATCTTGAGTGCCCATGGATGAGGCCTCTCTGGACATTGGGGAAAACCTTCTTTTTCTTGGGCCCCATCTAAACCTAAAAGAATCAGGAGACTCAGTATCAGGGTCTCTTCTACTTGCCACACCAAGTAAAGGAGACCCTACTGTTAGGTTAGTTTCAAGAGAGGGGGCTGTCTAAGGAGTGATGTGTTTCTTGAATTGTAATTGGAGCAAGAGGAGGCAAAATCCCCTCTTGTTCTTGTTATTACTCTTGATGTTACCTTGTTTTTACTCCTGTTCTCTCTCCAAGCTCAAATTCTTCTGCCTTTATCTCTCTCCCATTCTTATGCAATGCTGGAAATATATGGGCTTCCCTCTCCATCATATTTTCTATGCCGTGACTCAAACCTCCAGACCTGACTCAGGTGTAAGCTTTAATGGTAAATTGTGGGGACCAAAGGAGAGGGGCCAGAGCATCTCAAGGAGCTGTGCCTTCTGGGTAAGGTGTTTAATGTCCTAGAAGAGGTGAATAAGAGAGATCTGAGAAATACCTTCCAGCCACAGGGAGTTCTATATTGCTTATCCAACATTGCCTTGCCCGTATCTTTGCATTCTTTCATTGAAAAGTCTTGCT
>RJWT010052262.1:0-10570 GCA_004365215.1 Cuniculus paca
ACAGAGTACCATAAACTTTCTTGGTAATTTTACCTTTCCCATAATTTTTCACTTTTCCATGGATGATCACAAAATCATTAAGCTTATATGCACACTTACTCACCTCAAATGCACACTTTGAAGTGCTGGACAGACAACACAATTCCTAGTTTTGCCTCAGGACTGCCCAACAGAACTTCTGTGATGACTGCCAGAAATAAAGCCACTGGTCACGAGTGACTGCTAAAACCTTAAAGTGTGATTGGTGCAATTGTGGATCTGATTTTCTTTTATTTTAATCCAATTAATTTTAATTTAAGTTTAAACAGCTCTATGTGACAAGTGGCTATTATACTGGAAAGGACATATGCACCAGAAAACAGGATTTCTTTAATGTCACTTCTCTGTACTTGTGTTCTGTTTTGATTACCAAGAATTAATTTCTACAGATCATTAGAACCTCTTCCTTCTCTGGCCTCAAGAGTATTTTGTGGGACCTGGGATGTAACTCAGTGGTAGAGCACTTGCCTCACAAGTGTGAGACTTTGAGTTTGATTCTTAGCACTGAAAGAAAGCTAAACAAATAAAAATTCCAGTAGTTTTGTAGCTTGGACAATCATCCCAGGGAAATGCTCAATTGACTTCTTTTTCAAATGCTGCAAACTAAAAATTGTCAGAATGCTCTGTGAAATTGAACATTTACTATCTTGTCTGTTAACAAGTCAACGTATGTGCTTTACCAGTTTTCCATTTTCAGTGTCTCATCACGTATCATTTCACCACAAGATGTGGGAGGGTATTGCATTAATTCATCCCTCCTTTATGAGCACCTAGCTTTAAATGTAAACTCTTAGAATCAAACTTACAAACTAAAATTCTAATCTGCATTTCCAAAAGCAAACCAAACTTCACACTATGCCAAAAGTGAGAACATAATTTCTTGAATTGTGCTTAATTTCTCTGCAGGTGGATGGTAGAGTAGAAAATCACAAAAATCAATTAGCTATTGTTTTTGAATGGATAATTATAGACTAGATGACTCAAAGTTGTTCATGCAAGAGAAAATTGAAAGAAAAGATGTTACACCAGCCTAAAACAAAATGTCAGGATGAAAACCTCACTGAGAGAAAATTGGACCAGGATTGCATAGCTACTATTCATGAATATATATGAAGTACTGATGTTGCTGTTAATTTCCATAATGAATAATGTGCCTTGATTTTTCTATTTTAAATAAAATTCCTTGTAATTTAACAACATACAGAATATTAATAACATTAATATTCTTTACCAGTACTGCCACAAATAATGTTAACATTCTCACTTCATGGTGATAATATGTATGCAAAATTCCTAAGATTCCTCCTATAACATCAGTTGAATCAGTTACAATTAAGAATTTATCACAGCAATGTAATTACTAGATATTTACATATATACATACATACACACACACACACACACACATATTTTAACAGCATTCCTTTATAGCTGACAGGATGGAATCATTTCTCTGCCTTATGTGTACCCAATACTTTTTGCTGAAATTTTTAAACAACTGTTTAACATATATTAATTGGACAAATCAAATACTCTACTTCTTATGTATTTCTTTTAAATCAATTAATTTTGCTTGGAAAAATAATTATTTCATTAAGATTAACAAAAATGGGGCTGAAATATAGATCAGTGGTGAAGCACATGCCTAGCATGTGTAAGGACCCAGGTTGGATCACCATCACTGAAAAGAAAAAAGAATATTGGGAAGAAAATATCCAGTGGGAAGGGGAAAAAAAGAGGGAGATAGAAGGAAAGGAGGGCATAGGGATAAAAATATAAAAAGGAATGGAAGGAAAGCAATAGAAACAAATTTTGTAAAGGGAGAAGGGAAGAAGTATTAAAGGGAGAGAGGGTAATGGGGAAAAAAGGAATTAAGATATAATAGGTACAGGTACAAATACCCTATGATGAGTGTGATAAATATGTATGTCAAAAGTGTAACAAAAAATTTTATTTTGAAACAAAAAAGAAATAAAAAAGAAATAGATACTCCTTAATTTCAGAACTATGCATAAAATTGCCAACCTGCTGGATGCTTCTGTTAGTATATTTCTCAAATAATTTCATCACAAATGGAAATCATCTTATTTCTGAGTAACATCAATTTATTTACCAATTTATATCATGTTTGAGTGTTCTTATTTTTTTTCCTCATGACAATTTTCTGAATCCTCGTTTATTTCTTGAATTCATACCATGAATTTTTAGCTTCATCACTATCTCCTCCTGTATTGCATGTATTTTAATGAATTTAACTGTATATGACATGTTGCCATGCCAAATAAATTATGTTGAATAAATATATAATAAATTAAATTATCCTTAATTTAATTTTAGGCTTATTTTCCAGGTCAAAATAATGGATTAAAGTAAGACTAAAAGTGGCCCCAAGTTGAGGGATTATTGCAATTTACACTAGAAGTGACTACAAGATATCCATTCTTGAAGCGTAAGATGTTTTAAGGAAAGTAAGGGATAACCAACCTTCTAGGGAAAGTGAAGAAAGGTTTCACGGACTTGCAACTGTACTTAAAGGAACATGGAAAATAATTGAGAGTCATGTGAGTTATTGAGAAACAGACCAGAAAATGGATTTGATGACTTCTGTACATTATGAATACAACCCCATCATCCACCCATTGGCACATTGTTAGAAACTATCACAAATACTTTAAACTGCTTGGTAATTATTTTTGAAAATCAGTCTGGCATATCCTTAAGTACTTCAACTGGATGAAGATGTAGCTGGGCTTTAGCTTCAAATTTTATTAAGTTTATTGCACATTTAATTTTTTGTTTTCTTTTAATTTTGAGTATCCTCATTCCATCCATCTCCATAAAACCCTGACTTTTACTTATCTTGTGCAATTCAATTTAGATTAGAGTTTTTTCTATATCACTGCCTAGTCACTTATATTACTAGGTTAGGGGTACTTATGCTAGTAGTTTAGGGGTCTTTCTTCAGTGCTCTGAGCGTAAGTTAATCTCACCAGAGCAGTGACTGTGCTATGACTTACTCTTTCAGCTGGTAGCATATTGAAATAAATAGAAAAATAGGGATGGCTACATTTTAAAGATAAAATCTGAACCACTATTGTGGCCCCAGTGTTCCAGAGACCACTTAATAATACGCCCTCAATAAAATTTTAATGACTATATGAAATATTAATACAGACTTACCATACAAATACAAAAATGTTACTAAACTTTCAATATATAAATTTATTTCCAATTTCATTTTCCAGAAAAAAGTCAAACTGAGTACAAGTACAAAATATGAAAAGTGAGTATATATGGAAGGAAAAAAAATTCTTAAAATTAATAATTATTGAAGGATACCATAAATTTACTATATTTTTTCATGTCTTTCATATGTGTTTTGTTATTTTGTGGAAAATTAACAATAGTAATTACAATCAAAATGAAATGACAGCAGCAAGTGCTAAGTGAATCTTTCTCATCGGGGAGGTTTGTCAATATATTCTGTGTGAAACCTCGTTGATTCACAGCTCACTAAAGCTTGCATTTTGTCTTGTCGCCAATGATATGGCATCTGACTCCGTGTAAAGACTTGTGATCATTTATTTGATTGCAACCATCTGTTCCCTGAAAGTCATTTATCTCTCTCAGGATTTAGCGTGATATCTTCAGATTCCTAGGGTGCTCTCTCTTTTTTCTTAAGGGAAATTACTTTGTCTTGATTGCCTATTTCTTTTTTATGCTCTCCTGGGCTTTGTCCTAAATCAACCTGGTCCATGAGGAGTTCACAGTTACCAATTAGGGAGCTTGATTGTCAGAATTGCTTGTGACTACGTATCAAAGAAAATAAATTTTTGTGTTCAGGGGCCTCTTGGGACTTTCCATCTGCTTTCCTCCCATTAAATTCCCATACAAAAGAAACAGCCTATAGGGAAGTCAGAACACTTGTTGTAACATGGTTGTCTCGTGTAAAATATGGGATTGATAAGTACGGGAAATCTTAGAACTTACCTCTAATAGATTGTGTGTCCGTTACTATACAAAGTAACTTACTTTTATAATCTATTGAAACTGTTCAACAAATCAATAATTTTTTACTATTTTTAAAGTATAAAATAAGTACTGTAAGGGCTGGGGATCTAGCTCAGTGGCCTAAGTGCCTTTCTAGCAAGCACGAGGTCAGGAGTTCAATCCCCCGTGCCGAGAAAAAAAAAAAAAAAAAAAAAGAACAAGTACCGTAGATTTTTCTATTTTAAAGAGAATAAAACAAAACAAAGCAGAGTACAACAGACGTAAGGAGATCAGAGCAGAACAATGCAAGGAATACAGAGCTTCAAAACAAGACAGCCGGAAATCAACAATGGCTACCATATGTTTCTTGTTTTCTTCAAAATAGTTATTTATACCTACACACACAATAAATTCCAACAAAACAAAATAGTATAAGACCAATCAAAACAAAAGAATGAAAACATTACAGGCTTTCAAACCAGATAAAAAGGAATCAACAATGGCTACTATAATGTCTCTTGTTTTCTTCAAAATAGCTGTGCATACCTTCTCACATATTGCAATCAAATAATAGAAAACTGACTAATCCCAATAAAATCAAAGAATAAAAGCATTATTGGACTTTAAAACATGATGATAAAAAATCAGCAATGGCTACCATAATGTCTCGTTTTCTTTAAGGTAGCTGTTCATACCATTGCACTTAATAAAATCAGTTCTTGTAAACTCTTTAGGAGTAGTTCTAGGCATGTATAAGCCTATGCATGTCCCACTTAGCTAGTAGCAAAGTTGATTTCAAATCCAGGTCTGAGTAACCTGACAATGTGCGTATAGGAGGCACTTCACATAAGTAGGTGACAGCTCTTTAGTATTCTTTTGACTTGATCTGGTCTCCTTTCATGACGGTGGATTATGTGTTCTAAGAATGTCAGAGTACATGGAAGGACAGCATTGGTGCTGTGTTGAATGATGTTGAAAAACTAATTGGGAAGGCAGCATACAATCAAATGTAAAATATTTCATGGAAAAAATGCAATGAAAATTTAGAGATACATATGTTTTATCTCTTCTCTATTTTTGAGGGTAAAGGATAAATTGTATCCTGTTATGCCTGGCTAGCATTGGATTTCACAGCAATAAGTATTGAGATCAGTAGGTATTGAGGTATATTTCCTCCAACTTTGTTCTTTAAAACTTGTCTGGCTATCTGTGCATTTAATATTTCCATATATATTTTAAAATAAATTTGATAATTTCTAGAAAATTCCTGATGTAATTATGGTTAGAACTGTTTAAAATTTATTGAATTTTGAAGTGCTAAATTGAAATGTTGAATCTCCCTATTCATAAGAATAATAAATCTCATTACTCAAGTCTTCTAAAATTCTCATAAGTTTTAGTATTTTAATGAAGAGATCTCACATACCCTTAAGCCTTAATTGTTCCATGACTTTTGGCATTATTGTAAAACAGGTCCTTTTATTTTTTTCTGATAATATCTAAAACCATAATTGATGTTTGAGTAATACCATAGTATCTGTTGTTTGTGGTTGGCTTTTTATAGTTTCCACTACCTGTGGTTAACAGTGGTAAAAACATTAAAAAGAAAATTGCATAAGTAATTCATGTTCTAATTACATGCCATTCTAAATATTAATAGCCAAAGTATTTCTTTTTTAAATTTTTTTATCTTTAAGAGATAACAAAATAAAGCAGAATGAAAACAATCAAAACAAAACAATGAAAATGATACAGACTTTAAAATAAAATAATAGGGAATTAACAATGGTTATCACTTTTCCTTTTTAGACTTTTCTTCCCCTTTCACTTTCACAATATCTATTGTACATTTTGGATCCCACTAACTCCTTCAGTTTTTTATACTAAGGAGACAATATGATGTTCATCTATGTGAGTTTGAACCATTTCACCCAAAAGCATGATCACAAGTTGCATCCGTTTACCTACAAGAGCCTAGTGATTATCCTTCTTTATTGTATTTATTTATTAAATTTTATATCTTTTCGGCACAGGGTCTGATTATGCAGTTCACACTGGCCTTGGGCTCACTTTGTATCCCAGGCTGGCTTAGAACTTGTAACAATCCTCCTGCCTGAGTTTCCCAACTGCTGCAATTACAGGAGTGTGCCACCACACCTGGCATGATTATCCTTCTTTGTAGCTCAGTAGGTTTCTATTGTATAAAAATGCTATATATTTCTTATCTATTCTGCAGTTGATGGGCAAGCTACCCCTGCTTTTTTATGGTTCCTTGTCTCATGGAGCATTGTTTTCTCTCCTTTGACTTTCAACCTATGAATTTCAAGTTAATATGTTTCTTGTATACCACATATTGGTGGATCTTGTTTCTTGATCCACTCTGCATGTATTTCTTTTTATTGGTGAATTGAGGCCGTCTACATTAATGGTTATGGCCAACATGCACTGATTTATCTCTGCCATGCTTTTTTCCTGCTGTTGGCTCCCTACTTTTACCCTCTATTCAATTACTTGTCCAACTCAGCAATTGCACTCTGCTGTCCTTCCTGGGACTGGGGTCATTTATGTAACTCTCTAGAATATCTTTCAGTACTCTATGTTGGGTTGGTTTGGTGGTCATGAATTCCATCAGTTGTTCTTTGTCATGGAAGTATCTTGTTTCTCCATTAATTTTGAAAGACAGTTTTGTGGGGTACATTCAACTGGGTTGGAAATTGTTTTTGCAGGACTTGAAACACTTCACTCCAAGTTCTTCTTGATTTGGTGTTGAGAAATCTGTTGTGATTCTGATGGATTTTTCTTTATAGGTGACCTGTTTCTTTTCTCCAACAGCCTTTAATATTCTATTCTTGTGATCAGTTTCTGGGATCTTGATTATTATATGTCTGGGAGTAGATTTATTTTGGTTATAGCTAATTGGCATTCTATATGCCTCACTTACCTATTGTCATATACTTTTCCCAAGCTTGGGAAGTTCTCAGCTATTACTTCTGTAAATAGTCTTTTTATGTCATTTGTGTTGACTGCCACTTTTTCGCTGACACCTTTCACTCTTAAATTATTTTTCTTTGCATCATCTTGCAGCTATTGAATTGTTATTTCCTGGTTCCTTATTATTTTTAAGAGATCTTTCCTTTCACAATTGCAAGCTGCCATCCTGTCTTCAAGGTCTGAAAATCTATCTTTAGTTTCTGTCAAGTGATTTTGCCAGCTTTCAGTGGTGTTTTTAATTTCCTGAATATCCCTTTGAGTGTTTCATGCATTCCAATTTTTCTATATATTGTTCATTCAAGGTTTCCCTCATTCTCCTATGTTCCTCTTTTTTATATCTATGTTTTCTTTAGATATGCTTGGCAACCCTTTTATTATGTTTATCATTTCTTCTTTTACCTGAGATATTATTTCTCATCTGATTTCTTTCACAGTCTCATAAAGTAGTTTCTTTACTGCAGTTGCCATCATCCCAGAAATTTGAGGTGTGCAACTTTTGATTTCTTCTGTGTCCATGTCTTCTGGACTTTTTCTGTTTGGGTTGGAGGCCAGAGATTACCTTTTGCTCCTTCATCTTGACATTTTCCAGATATGCAGATTTTATTGTCCTAGGTGCTTCCCACATTGACTACTGCTTCATTGTGTAGGGTGATGGGGCAGACACCTGGATTTCTTCTAACCCAGGTTTCTCAGGAAGCAGTGGGGTGTGGGGTAGGCTTCTCCAAATACGTGTGGCTTCTCCAATTCTTGGATGGCTGATTCCCATGGCTTGTACTGGCTACCCATGGGAGACTCGTGATGATGGTCCAAGCTATTTCATATTTATCTCAACCTTTTTTTCATTCAAAAAACTATGATTTAGTTTTCAAAGGTGTTAGACTGCTTTACTGAGTTTCAAAGTAGAAAAAAGTGTAGTAACTGTTACTTAATGAACACTTATAAAATAAAATTGATTATAATGTGTTTAATTTATATCATGCGAGGTTATCAAATTTATTTAATAGTTATATTTGGTAGACTTTTTAGACTTTCTATAAAGAAAATCACATCATCTACCTTTTTTATGGTGACAAGATTACCATCATGATTTAGAAAAAAATATAAGCACAGTCATCTCTGCTTTGTTGTCAAGTTTAAGCAAGTGTCAAAAAATACACATAATGCATGAATTTTATGTAAAGGCTCTTTTTGAGGAACTGAAAGCTTTGATTTTTAATTCCCTGATAATTTCTATCATGAAAATGATGTTGACTTTTGTCAAATCCTTTTGAAATTAATAATTAATAACATGATCATAGGTTTTCATCTGTTTATGTTGTAACATAAATCACATTAAATGATCTTTGAATGTTATACCAGCCTAGTTTTTCTTACACTCCATTTGGTCCTGGTATATTATTGTGTTTACATATCATTGGATTAGAACTGCTAATACTGCAATATTTTAATGTTATTGAGATTATGCTGGTGTCATAAAAGGAAATGTAAGAAATTTCCTCTTCAATTTTCTAAGTTTAAGATTTATGTTACATTCTTTAAAAAATATTTTTAGAATGTGCTTTTGAAACATGTGAGTTTTGAGTTATCACTGTGGATATTTTGTTCCAGCAATTAGAAAAATAACCAAGACACTCAGGATATACCAATTTTTCCTATATTTTCAAGAACCAGGTTTTTACTAGATTTAGTTTGTACGTTATTTGTATAACTTCATTTGTCAGTAGTAATAACACATTTTCTGGAGCCTACAGATCCTCATACTAATTTCATAATTAAATTTGTAGTACTAACTTTTTCCATGGCATGTGTTTTTCATTCTTTAGTAGTAATCATTTTGAAATGAAAAAAATTTATATTTAACCGAATATTTACTTTTCCTATTGTTCTTATTTCATTTGTATCGATCCAAGTTTATTATTTTTTATTTTAAAGAGCATAGAACAAAACAAAACAAAACAGAACAAAACAAAACAAAGCAAAAGAAAACAGAATAAAGTCAAACATAATATAGCATTTCAAAACAGAACACTGCAAGCTATACAGATTTTCAAAACATAACAACAGGAGATTAACAATGGTTACCCTAGTGACTCTTGCTTTCTTCAAAATGGTTGTTCATACATTTACAGACAATAAATTCAAACAAAACAAAGTAATAAAAAAACAGATAAAACAAAAAAGCATTACAGGCCTTCAAGTCGGACAACAAGAAACCAGCAATGGCTACCATAGTGTCTTGTTTTTCAAAAGAGCTGTTCCTATCTTCTCACATATTGCCTTCAAATAGTAGGAAAGGGACTTAAACCAATCAAATCAAAGAATAAAAGCACCCTCGGACTTCAGAACCTTTTCTTCATATTTATCCCGAATTTTGTATCTTACTGAGTCTTTCAGATTCTTACACTAGAGAGACAATGTGGTGTTTACACATGTGTGTTTGGTTTATTTCACTTATGAGTATGGTCTCAAGTCGCATCCATTTACCTATAAAGCCTCAATGTGATCATTTTTTATACCTGAATAGTACTCCATTGTATAAAAGTACCACATCTTCTTTATCCATTCCTAAATTGATGGGCATTTGGGTTGTTTCCAATATTTGGCTACTACAAATTGTGCTGCTATAAACATGGGTGCACATATATCACTGTGGTATGATGATTTCACTTCTTCTGGGAATATGCCCAGAAGCAGAATGGCTGGGTCAAATGGGACTTCCAGTCGTAGCATTTTGAGAAACCTCCAGACTGACCTCCACAGTGGTTGCACCAGTCTGCACTCTCACCAACAGTGGAGAAGGGTTCCTTTTTCCACAGCCTCTCCAGCATTTATTGGGGGTGGTTTTCTTGATCCTGGCCATTCTTTCTGAAGTGAGATGAAATCTCAGAGTTGTTTTAATTTGCATTTCTCTAATGACCAATGATACCAAATATTTTTTCATATATTTATTTGCCATTCGTATTTCTTCAGTTGAGAAGTGTGTAATCATCTCAGATGCCCAATTCTGGATTGGATCTTTGAATTTCGAGGGCCTGATACTTTTAAATTTTTTATATGTTCTAGAGAGAAGACCTTTGTCTGAAAGACAGTTGACTAAAATTTTTTCCCAATTTGTGGGTTTTCTTTTCACTCTGTTGGAGATTTCTTTTGACATGCAAAAACTTTTTAACAAGACAAGATCCCAATTGTTGATTCTGGGAAGTGTTTCCCATGCAGTTTGACTTTTGTTTGTGAATTCTCCACCTACCCCTATGTTTTCAAGATTTCTACCTACTTTGTTTTTGAGCAGATTTAGTGTTTCTGTTTTTATGTTTAGATCTTTGATCCATTTTGTCTTTAGTTTAGTGTATGGTGATAGGCTTGGGTCTAATTTTAGTTTTTGGCATATGGAAAGCCAGTTTTTCCAACATCATTTATTAAAGAGGCTATCTTTCTTCCAGTGAACATGTTTGGCCCCTTTGTCAAAGATAAGGTGGCTGAGTGTGTTTGTACTTGGGGTTGTATCTTCTAATCTATTCCATTGATCCTCAGGTCTGTTTTGATTCCAGTA
>RJWT010052263.1:0-10583 GCA_004365215.1 Cuniculus paca
TAAAAAGTCCCTAACATGACAGAGTCTTTGGCAACCCGCTCGGGACCCCTTCTGTCCCTCTGACAGAAGCTTTCTTTCTTTCTCCCAATAAATATATTCTGCTCTTAACCTCCGTTGTTCCTAAAATTCATTCTTCGATTTTAGAGAACACGAACTCGTACCAGACATAGTGGGTTGGGAGTTTCATTCCCCTGTATCAATACCATTATTTAAATGCACTAACTTGTCAAGTTAAAAGTCAGCAATATTTTTCACTATGTGCCCATCTCAATCTCAGGTCTGATAATGAGGTGTGTTATAGTTATCCAGATACCTTTTTTGTTTCTTGGGCTTTTATTTACTTCCAGCGTCTTCAGCAACTGGTACACATTGCCAGCATATTCAAGTAGATTACCAAATGATCCTTGGAATCGAACAACACAGGGTGCTCCTGATCAAACAGAGGTTGTTGTCGAAGATAACTGGATCTGTCAAAAAACAAATAAAAATTTGGTCATTACATTCAGTTAAGTATGAAAATAACTTAACTTTCTTGTCATTGATTCTGCTTATCATCACAGATCCATGATAGCTAAACCTTGTATTTAGTGACAACTCTTAGTCATTATGACTCAATAGAAATAAACACTATAAGAAACAAATTAAAGAGAATAGCAGTATGTAACATATCAAAATAAAATTAATGACATAACAATTTTAATCTACATGTGATCTTACTGTTCTGAAGTCCTTGACATACCGCATAAAAAGTAGTTTCATAAACCTGACCTTTTAACGCATTTTTGAATGTTTAATCAATTATTAAATATGGATAGGGAAAAGAAGAAAAGAAGGAAGGGAAAAGAAAAAAGATATATATACACACACATAAGATAGCTAAAATGATTGTACTACTAATTCTGTAAATTCTTGGAACAGAACAGTTAATACTCATACGATTAGATCAATTTTGATGTCTATATCTAGTAATGAGTAACTCTTTTTGAAGATAACCATGCAAAATAACAACCATTGTTAAATTCCTATCATCTTGTTTTGAAAGCCTATATTGTTACTGTTCTGGAATTTTTGTTGCTGTTGTTTGTCTCTTTTGTTTCTTGTTTTGTTTTGTTTTGTTTTTCCCTCTTTAAAATAAAATTTTAAAAAACCATGCAAAAAACCATGTTGGCCTTAAAATCAAGCTTCAACATATTGCTGATATTCACCAAGGACCATATGAATTATTTGGGTTTTTTATAACTAAAACCAAAACTCAAGCCTGTTTTATAAAAATTAATAAAATGAATGAAAAAATTATAAATTAAAAGCAGATAACATTAATGTGGAATTCTTTCCATTGTTCTTACTCTCAAATCCAGCTCCACAACTTTCTATTAAGTTTCAGTTATAATTAAAGCAATTTTTTTTAACACATGATGAGTATAAAAGGAATTCATTGATGTTCTCCTATGTGACAACAGAGGGTTTCAAAAGGCACAGGCAAGACTTTGCAGTCGTAGGGTCTTTTTTTATGTAAAGGCAAGGAAGAATACAGAGAAGAGAATTATAAATGTAAAGATAAAAATATATTAGATATAGATGACTATGATACAATGGAAAAGATTAAAATAGGATGACATCAGGTGAGTAATCAGCTGCCACTTTTATAAAGGGCATGAAAAACCTTTCTTGGGAGGTTAATATTTTAGTTAAAAATCTCAAATGATGACAAGAAATCAGTCATCTGAAAAATAAGGAAGAGCATTTCAAGTAGCAAAGCAGTCAGTCCAAAGGTTTTGTGGCTAAAATATGTTTGGCAAGCTCAAGGAACAAGAGGCCAACTTTGACAGAATCATAGCTGGGGAAAGGAGTGACTAAGGTATGTTTAAAGTAATAAACTGAGGCTAGATTACTTAGGATTTTGTAACTCAGATAGTTTGAATCTGATGATGGAAAACCAGTGGAAGATTTTAGCAGGGTTATTCTGTGATACGAGTTACACTAAAAATTATTCCAGGTGTCCCATGGAGAATAGATTGACATTAAATGGAGGGAATTATTTTGGAGATTATTATAAATGTAGTTTGAATTATGGTCACTGTAGTAGAGATGAAAATCAATGGAGATTCACAATATTTTACAAGTGTTTTAAAAGCAAGGTTGCTATCAATTGCTGATGAAATTGATACATAGGTTGAGGAGAAAAGCATTTCCAAATGATTCTTTAATTTGTGTGTTGGTTATCTGTCTGAGCCATTTGTTCAAAGTTGATGTCATCTACATAAATAGGAAAAACTCATGGAAGAAAATATTTTTAAGGAAAATGAGATGCTCTGATGCTATAGAAGTTTAATTCAGTCTTGAGGTGTTTAACCCCTTCACATTCCAAGGAAATAACTCTCTCTTGCCCATCTTCTGAAAGGTAACTTGCAAGCTCTTGGAATATGCTGCCTGATAAGAGTGTCCTTATGCTTGTAAGACTTTTGGAAAAGTCAGATTGTTTATGCTAACAATGTGATTTATGGTAAACACTGGTTTTTGTTCATTGGAGCCCTGGTCTGGCAAGGCTACAGATTGAGTCCCCAAGGTTGGTCTCAGATGCTTGGTGCTGGTGGGAGTGATTCACAGCCAAGACCCTGGATAGCAAGGCTTAGTTGAGCTCCTAATAGTTGCTGATACTTTGCCTGTGTTTTCACATATCAGTGCTGGGAGAATAAGTGTTGGTCACGCAAGGCCACAGAGAGAGACAACTGGATGTTGGTATCCGATTTCTCCTGGACTTTCCCCTCTCTGTCATATGTCTTCACTGATTTTAATCTGTGTAATACATTGTCACTCTGAGTGGAAGAGTTTCTGTGAGTTCAATCAGTTCTAACAAGCCAAAACCTGACAATAGTCTTGGGGACTTTCAGCACATGTGCATATTAGGTACCAAAGAGAAATACAGATTGTAGGCTAAATGAACTGAGAATTCTAGGAGGAATCAAAACTGGAGTTAATGATTTAGGAGTTAGTAGTGTATAGATAATGGTCTAAAAGATGGGAGAGTCATCTAAGAAGTGTCTCCAGAAATACAATCTAGGGAATATTTGCTATAAAAAAAAGTAATAACAGAAGCCTGGTATGGTGGTGCATGCTTGAAATCTGAGCATTCTGAGAGGCTGAAGCAGGAGGATCACCAGTTTGAGGTCAGCATGAGCAACTCTGCAACCTTTTTTGAGACAGCAAGACCCTGTCTCAAAAAGAGGGTGAGGGTAGAGGCTAGGAATGTTCTTCATTGTGAAATCCCTTCATTCAATCTCCATTACAACTGGGGGAAAATAACTGAATTGAATAGAGTCCCTGCATATAGAAGATCACATTATTGACAAGAACTCTTGGAAACACAGATGCAAATGGACATAGAAGCTACTGCCTACCCAGAATGACTAGCGATCAAACAGCAGTGGAAGAAGCCATCCCACTAGCCCAAGACCTTGAAAGATGAAAAACATTGTCCTGTTCATTTGGATTATAGTCCATGTAGAAAGAAGAAAAAAGACTTATAATTGCTTAGTTTTATGAAATTGTAACAATATTTGGGAATTTACAATTTCAGGAAAGGTTTAAAATATCTGGCACACAGAAAAATGGATCCCTAAAATTGATCATATTCTAATCTCAGGAATTTGTGGATGTTACCTTTCTTGACAAAAGGGACTTTGGCATGGAGCTGTGGGGATTATCTTGGTGTATGCTGGTGGATTCCATGGACTCACAGGAATCCTTAGGACTGGAAATGCTTTCCTGGCAATGGTCAGAGATATCTGCAATGACAGACACAGTGGTATACAGATAACAGGATCAGAGGAATGCTAATTTGTTGGCTTTGAACTTGGGAAGGAGGACATGAGTCAAGGAACTCAGACAACCTCTAGAAGCTACAAAATATGAGGAAACAAATTTTTCCCTAGGACTTCCAGGAAGACAGCAGCACTGCTAAAGATTTTTAAATTATCCATATTGAAAACTATGTGAAACTTCTGATCTGCAGAACGATCACATAATGGCAATTTCTCACAATAGTAAGAGAAAACCAAAACAATCCTTTTAAAAAAAGGGTTATTCTCCTTTCGTCTATGCATTTGAGATAGTCTGTCTTTAAAAATATTCTAAAGGAGCCATAAGAAAAATCTTACTTAAGTTTCAATCTTCAAAAATGTAAATCCAGAAACCTGATGAGAATTGTGAGGCTATAATCCCTGAACCCTGTGGTAACATAAGAGTTCTTTATTGTGTGGAAGGAGGAGGAGGACTAAGAGGAGGAGGGGAAAAAGAAGTCGTTTTATGTACATATACATATTAAAAAAAACCCTCAGCTCTGGTTTTCTAATCCTTTATTACCAAAATAAATAATCCAAAAATGTTGCAGCAGTAGTTCAATAAGTATTTTTTCAGAATGGCTTTATGTAAATTTCTCATTTCTACCTTTCAAATACACAAATTATGCAACACTGTAAAAGTCAGGAGGCTAAAGAAAAAGAAGTTATACAGGCTTATCCCCAATCAAGTCAATTAGTATGCCTTTTATTTCACATATCAAATACCTATAGAAAAATGTGATTAAAATAAGTTTTATAGCTGCTGTAAAAGTAGGGAAAACTAAGTCAGTTGAGTCCTGAATAACTCGTTACAATTCTGTGGTCTTTTCTAGATAAACGTGGTGGTCAATGGTGCCATCATACTCAATCATAAAATTCAAAATTGGGACTCTTTTTCATGGTACTTAACCATAAGCATCACACAAGATGGAAAAATACTTGGTTACCCCAAAGTCAAATGCATTGTTAAATGATAGAAGTCACTGCTTCCCGGGTGTGTTCACAGAACATTGGTATCACGAGATGCTTCAAGTCAGAACATTTCTTGTAGTTAGATACAGCTACAAAAATCTGCATCCTAAATACTCTCCTTAGAGATTTATGAAGATTTTTTTTTTAAGGTCTGAAATAAAGATGTTTGTTTATCTGTGTTCGAACCAATCTTTCCAAGACTTGTATGACCACCTGGCTCCTAGTATGTGGGGAATGTACTAGGAGGGCAGCCCTGGGGTTAGTCTTCCCTCAGAACATGCAGAAACTCTCTTCTAACCTGTGTTTCAAAAAAGAAACTATTTCCAAGCACTATTATTCTTTGTGTCATAATAACTGTATTCTAATCATGTAGTGTTTCTTTTAAAAGCTTTCATAGGTAAATGGATGCAACACAATTCGAGACCACACTCAGGAGTGAAATTACTCTGACCTATATGTGCAAAAATTGTGTTGTCTCACTAGTGTGAGAAACTGAACAAGTAAATAGCATCCAAAGTGTAAAGTAGATGTTGTGAATTAGGAATAAACTGTTCAAAAGAAAAGACAAACTGTGATGGGAAAAGGGAAAAGGAAGGAAGAGAAAAAGAAAAAATATATATATATATACTCACAAGATAGTTAAGATAACTATACAGCTAGCTTCTGTTTGTTCCTTGAAAAGAACGTTTTGTGCTAGTATACATATAAATATGTGTGTGTGTGTGTGTACAAGATAGTTAACTATACTACTAATCTGTGTAAGTTCATCAAAAAGAACAATTTGTGCTGTCATTGTTTGATTGTTTGATCATTTTTTCATGCCTAAATCTTACAACTTGAACAACTACTTGTAAGATAACAATATGCAATATATTAACTACTGTTAAATTCCTGCTATTTTTAAAAATTCTGTATCATTTCTATTTTTGTTTTGTTTTTAAAATTAAAAAATAAAAAATAAAACAAAATAAAAAATAATATTGTTTAGGCACGAGATCATGCCTATATCCTGTACTCTGAATAACTACTGTAAGACATCAATGAATCAACTATTGCAGTTCTCCTATTAACCTGTTTTGAAACTCAGTTTCATTATCTTTTTCTTCTCTTTAAAATAAAAAAAAAATCTTAGTACTTTATTAAAGACAGTAAAGTTACTGTTATGGTATATCTCTTTGAGTCTATAAGACTTTGTGTGTGTATGTGCTGCATACGTGTGTGTGCGTGAGTACCTGTGTGTGCATGTATGTGTGTGTGTGTGTGTCTGAGCTTTTCCTTCAGTGTCTGTCGCTGTCTCACTCAGTGGCTTCCTATGCATGATTCCACTTTTTCTTTCAAATTGCCTTGGGTCTCAAGCCACTGTGGGAGCTGACTCTGCTCTAAAGGCCAGCTCTCAGCCTTGGGGACACCTAGAAGGATAAACAGCCCTAAGGACATTGCAACATGTTAACTTTGGAGTATGGAAGTCTGGCTCAAAATCAGCACATGGGAACACTGAAAGCATATTGGTTCTCTTAAAAGAAGGAATTCCTTAGCTCTGTCACTCTTGGTCACCTTCAGAACCTTGAGCTAGCTGATACCAGAAGCTGTCCTTGTTCAGCCAGACACTAAAATAAGTTGTCAGAGTTTCCAGCAAGGGCATTCCCTTATGTTCGTTAAATACAGACCATTCTATTCCAGGAAAAGAATTTGTAACTTGATGAATTCCTTGTTTGAAATTATGATAAGTAAATCTCTGTTCACTGAGTGATAGCATTGCTGCCTTTATGTATTGCTAGTTTTTAATGAAGTCATTAAATTCATTTTTAAAAGAAGATAAAGCCAGATATCAACCCTGACCTTGAGTGTCTCATTGATAACCACTTTTCGTGTAACAAAAAATAACTGAATGACAATTTTGGTTAATTTTTTCCTTAAAAAAAAACCAGTAAGTTAATCTTTATATGATTCAGCTCTCTCATCTGTAAAATGAAGGAATTTGTTTAGAGTGCTGCTAAGGCCCTTTACATTGTTAACATTTATGACTAATAAAATGTAAACTATTAAATAAATGTACATTTATATTGTTTTCATTGCTAGTAATAGTAATAGTAAAGTAATTCCATGCATACATGCACAGTAAAATAATACTGAATGTAACTTCATCTAACTCAGACAAAGGTAAGGTGTTTATCTCAGCAGTTTTGTGAAGAAGGGCAGCAAGAAAACTACTATTAAAACAAAAAAATGAAATTAAAATTTAATTACATACACAAACAAAATTTGTCACTTGATTTCTGTTTCTCACATCAATTAATGGTTATTCTCTTAATCAGGACTTCTCAATTTCACAATTTCTGAAGGGACTTTCAATGCTAATATTTTACTTTACACTATGTATTTTCCCTAGGTATTACTGACTTGCCTTCTCTAGAAGTGAATGGAATCCTGTACTGGTCCCTTACTATCACATTCTTGTATAACCTTCCAAGAAGACTGTTAAAATGGATAGCTTGGGAGGTCTCAGAGTGTGACTTAAAGGCTACTTACTGTGTCTGTCCTTCCTGGAAAATGTCTCTGAGAAACCTAATAATTTCTCTGGAGGGTGAACTCTCACTTATTTTCTGATGCTGTTAATCTTTCTTTCTAAAACTTAAATAGGATCTACACATTTACTCCAAGTTGCCTACACAGAACATGTGGTCCAACTCTGTTTAATACATGCTAATATTAACAAAGATTATCTACTATGGACCAAAGATCATGCTAGGTCCTAGAACTACAATAAAGAGATTAAAAAATTCATCATGTAGACTCATTTCAGGATAAAAATAATTTAAGTTCAAAATGTTGATACACAGTAGACCTTCAGTAGATAGTGTTGAAAGAATAATGATAGTAAACACTCTCCTGAGTAGATTGTAAAAGTTAATGATAGAAGGGACACTAATACCTACTTAGGTGAAAGTGTAGCAGACACCAACTGTCTATTTCTCTGATGTAACCTACTGGCAGAGCAGTTGCTTCAGGGTTGTGCTTCTATTTTCATTTAAATCCAGCTTGTTAAGTAAAGGACGAGCTAAGAAAATCCATGGTGCTAGGGATATGGCTCACTGGCACAAGTGCCTGCCCTGCAAACACAAGGTCCTGAGTTCAATTCCTGAAACAAAAAAAAAAAATCAACTCATGAGGGTAGCACAAGTGGTTGACTAGCTTAGTGCTACAACAAGACTTGCGCAATTAGCAGTTGCTGAGTCCTGATTCACTGCACCGTGCCAAGGATATAGATTCTCGAAACTGTGACTCCAAAGGAGGGTTATACATGTAAGAGCAGCAGGGAAAGGAGAAGGAGAGGCAGAGCACTGAAACTGTCTGGAGAAGAAGCAATACAGAAGTAACTGCAGCTCTGAAAGGAGGGGTTTCCCTTTCTGTTGCTTAGTTCTGGCCGCAGGACAGATGCTGTAAGAGAGGACAGAAAGAACCTGTAATACAGGCTTCTGTTGGAATTTGCAAATATCTGTTTTCAAAGCATAACAAATTCAAGGTTGAAGTATTCAGAACCAGCTTACTAATGATGGGAAACAGATAGAGATCCTATCTCAGCCATCTACATTTGCTTATTGAAAACTACACAGCTAGTTTAAAATTCCAATCACATTCATAATGTCAGTGTAATGGGAGAATTTTAAGAAGTCTCATAACACTGCTGAATTATTTTCATAAACATTTTAAATTTATTTATAACAACACTAATCACTGAGTATAGCATTTGATGATGTTAGTCTTATTTTCTCACACCATATCTTTACATCCAGACTGATATTATTTGTGGGTTAAACACTAGTAGCCAATTTAACACCAGCTGAATTGAATCAGTGTAGTGTTGAGTATAAATGGTCCACCTGAGAAAAGTTGCCAGCATAAAAAGGTGACCTGCAGAGGAAGAGTCCTAAGTGTTGTCATTGTTTATAACTGTTGGTTCTTTTGGAACTGTTGGTTTTCCTGGAGGAGCTTGTCATGCTGGCTTCCCGATATGAACTCGGAGTTATCATTGGAGAAGCTTGGGACCTTGTTGCTGAGAATGGCTGAGGTTCGCTTTGGGGAGCTCTGGTCCTTATTTTCAACATTACTTGATGGCTCCAGTACAGAACCCTCAACCTACTGACACAAGATCCCTCATCTCACTGACTGCCACCACTGACCTTTGGGCCTTCCCAGCACATATCCGTGACACAGACTTGCTCGAGTCATTGTTCTGGGCTGTAGGCCTCCAACTGGACTCGTGGGAGGCACTGTCATGGGCTCTAGGTCTTCAGCTGAACTCATGCAAGATGTCTCCATGGGATCCAGGCCCTGGGCTGGATTCTCTAGGTCTTTAGTGTGTGGACAGATTTCCTGCACTTCTTGTATTTAATTCTTTGGATGATCATTATAAATAATACTATAAATTCTGTGTCCTATATTGTCTTGTTCTCCTTGCAAACCCTGAGTACAACGTTATTCTAAGAACTATTACACTTGTAACTACCAAGATTTAAAATTACCCTTCTATAAGAGCGATCAGTGTAACACCTGAAGCTTCCTGGTGACACATTAGGGCAACAAGTTTCATCAAAGTCTTCAACAAAAATAATTCATTCTTTATTGTTGATGTATTATTTTAAAAGTTATTTTTAAAATTAAAGCACTCTAGCTGAATTTCCATTCCAGTATAACAGCATAAGGGATAATAAATATTTGTGTGTAATGGATAAAAATCACATCCATAGCTAATCATACTTAGAGCCATCCTTGTCTGCTTTTTCAGGAATCCACATGTTTATGTTGGCATCCCTGCACGCCTTCAGTACCCTAATATAAATACACAGTTGTGACAGGAGAGGAATCACTTCCCCCTACAGGCTCACTGGAACATTCTTTCATCTGCTAATAGTTATTATCTACCGTCTTCTAAGTGGCAGAAATTGTACTATGTTCTGGGTTAATGAAGAAAAGGTATAACCCCTGTTTTCAAATAGTTGGCAGCTTTTTTTTTTTTGACAAGCTGACAGACTAAAATTTGAGCCAACATAGACTATGCACAGTGCTGGGTATGGTGAGAGGTGGGTGAAGTCGGGATTAAAAAGCCTTTTTGGCAGCTTGAGCTCTCCGTGAAAGATTTAATTTGAATGACACAGGTGGGGAAGAATGGGTGTCCCAGGCAGAGGGACAGACTTGTGCCAAGACTCATAGGTGTGAGAGTAAGAGGGAGAGTAAGAGATGAGCTTTGTGGTCTACAGTAAAGACTCTGTAGGGAAAGGTGATAAAAGGCCACTTTGGGGAATTAATAGCATCAGATTTGCTCATAAGAAGGCTGAACCCAGTCGGGATGCAGTAAATAAACTCCAAAGTGGACACAGTTCAGGGCTCAGGTAAGGATTCAGTGAAGTCTGGAAAGGCCTGAATTTTGCAAAGGCTCATCGTTATCACCATCATCATCACCACAATAAGATGAGTGCCATGTATACATTAGTCCTAATAGTTGCACAGTTTTATGACTGTAGCCTGTTCCATGTTAATTCATTCTCACACATATCATATTACCAAATATTGACTATTGAACAGAATAGCTCGTTATTTTAGAAAGATATAAAGGTAGGGATCGCTTATGAATGCATTTAGAGAATGCATTCCCAGACCCACTAATCTGAGCGAGATCATCCTTATTTACATGCAAGTGTCCCAGAGAGACTTTCTGTAACTCAAGAACTCAAACATCATTTTTTCTCAGTGTAGACCACTATACATACTAAA
>RJWT010052264.1:0-10589 GCA_004365215.1 Cuniculus paca
TTGTACTGCATTGTCTCTGCCATGCTATTTTCCTGCCATTGGCTCCCTATTTTTCCTCTCCATTCAATCAACTGGCCCCACTTGATGGTCCCCCTCTGCTGTTGTTCCTGAAACCATGGTCCTTTCTCTCTCTCTCTAGAATGTCCTTCAGTGTTCTTTGTAGGATTGGTTTGAGGCCATGAATTCCTTCAGTTATTCATTGTCATGGAAGTGTCTTGTTTCACCATTAATTTTGAAGGAAAGTTTTGCAGGGTACATCGGTCTGGGGTGGAAGTTATTTTCTTTCAAAACTTGCAATACTTCAGTACAGCCTCTTGATTTGATGGTCTGTGTTGAGAAGTCTGCTGTGATTCTGATGGGTTTTCCTTTATAGGTGATCTGTTTCTTTTGTCTAGCAGCTTCTAATAACTCTGTTCTTGAGTTGAATTTCTGGGATCTTGATTATTATATGTCTGGGTGTAGATTTGTTTTGGTTATGGCTAGCTGGAGTTCTATATGCCTCACTTACTTGAATGTCACTTCCTTTTCCATCCTTGGGAAGTTCTCTGAAATTATTTCTGTAAATAGATTCCTGATGTCATTTGTCTTGACCCCTGCTTTTTCACTCGTATTTTTTATTCTTCAGTTATGTTTTTTTGAGTTGTCTTGTAGACGTTGAATTATTACTTCCTGGTTCCTTTTTATTTTTGAGATATCTTTCCTTTTGCACTCATAAGCTGCAAACCTGTCTTCAAGGTTTGAAGTCTATTTTCAGTTTCTTTCAAGTGGTTTTGCCAGCTTTTAATGAGTTTTTAATTTCCTGGATATCTCTTTGAATCTGTTTCATGCATTCTAAACCTCTCTCATATTGTTCATTCACAGTTTCCCTCATTTTCCTATGTTCCTCTATTTTTTTTATCTGTGTCTTCTTTAGAGATACTTAGTAATTCTTTTATTATGTTTTTCTTTTCTTCATTTACCTGGGATAGAATTTCTGTTCTAATTTCTCTTTTAGCTTCATGAAGTTGTTTCTTCACTTCAGTTGGCATCACTTCAGACATTTCAGGTGTGTGACTCCTGATCTCCTCCTTGTTTACCTCTCCTGGACTTGTGCTGCTTTGGTTGGACACCAGAGATTACCATCTTCCTCTTGGTCTTGGCATATTACTGATTTCTTCCACACACGTGGGTTGTGTGGTCCCAGACACCTCTGGCACTGGCCACAACTGGCCAAAGCAAGACTGTTCGGCTTTTCTGGCCAGTGCTGGCTATGGGCATCTGACGGTGGTCACTGTGACTGCACTGAGCTAGGTACTGGCCCACAAGGGTCCCTGGAGTTTCCATGGGAGTGAAACTGGCCAGGGCCTACGGATCTAAGCTGTTCAGGAACCTACACGATGTTGTCTGGAATGTGCATGGGAGCAGAACTTGGTCCAAGCAACTTCCACAGGTCTACCCAAAACCTGGAGCTGCAGGATGAAGCTAGCAGCAGTCCTGGCCCTGGGCTTATCCTGCCCAACTCCAAAATGGCTCCTGGCCAATTGTTCTATCCCGTGGGAGGATCAAGTCCCCTGCACTCACCATTAGCCAGTGCAGATCTCCACATCTGCCACTCTCTTCCACCACCGTGCCTCTCTGCAGAGACCTCTGGGGTCAAACGCATGACCCTGTGTCCCCAGGCTCAACTGCTCTTCTCACAGGGTGAGTCTGGCTCCAGGCTAAGGCACTGCCAGCCACCACCTTATTCTTCCTTTGAATTCTTTTTATTCTCTCTGTGGGCTTCAATTCATATTTTAGATTCTTCCTGGGTCCAGGGGACCCACTTCCTTCCTTCTTGTCCTCTTCATGTATTCCAGCATCTGAACTGTTCTCTCAGAGAGACTGTTTACTCTGCTGCTTACTGTTCTGCCATCCTTCTGGAAGTTCCCTTTCCTGCTTTTTGTCTTATGGATTATTATACAATTTTCATACAAATGGTCAAAGTTCTAAGCAATCATAATAAAAGGATATTGTAAAGGATATGAGAAGAACAATAGGAAAATAAACTCTAAAAATTTGAAATAATATAAAATGCTAAGGAAAATTAAATTATATTGTTTATTCATATTATTATAAAAGTGAGAGTCGAGATCTAATAAGAATGTGAAACATTAAGGCTAAACTTAGTATATTCCAGTAAATTGAAATTTAAGATAAAAGCTAAAAGGAAATTCTAAAAACATTAATGTAGAAGCAATCGAAAATTTCAAGGAAAATGGTAAAATCTAGTGAAAAGGAAGTCTTCAATTGCTATAGAATTGAGAATAAAGAAGGATTCAGAGCTGGCATTGTAAAAAAATCCAAATTTAAAGGGAAAAATGATTGTGAGAATTTTGAACAGATGGAAGGTAATAAATCACTTTGACTTATCACCACAATTACTTTTCAAGGTGGAATAATTCTATAAAGATTTATAAAATGATCAACCTTTTTAAAATTCCACAGTGCACAAAAGAAGGATGATTCGCTCATTCATGTAGGATTCATAGGAATGGGACTGCCAGGGCTGAGGTGTCATGGCACCCCAGGCCATGGGGCAGACAGAGTGGTGGGGTCTAGGTAGATGTACAGAGAGTAGAGGGGACATCTGGAATTTTTCTGGAAAGGCAAACTTTGATTTTATATTTTGGTGGTCATCAATTTCTGATTTTAAACACGTGTATATTTCATGCCTTTTCTTTGTATATTTTATATCTTATTACAGGTGTATTAAAATAAAAGTTTAAAAAAACGTAGAGAACATATCTAGGGAATATTTGGGCTCATTCATACTCTTTTCCTGTTATTAAACACTCTTGAAGTTGTTCTCTAAATTCCACAGATTTAATTAGGTCAGAACAAGTCAATTGTAGTCATTGTGGCTTAAAAATTTTCAATTAAATGTGCCAAGAACTTGAAGATCAGAAATGCAGACTAAAAGAGTTAGCAGATAGACAGACTTACAGACACAGGTGACTGACTGAAACGTGGAGAAAGAGAGAGAGAGAGACAGAGACAGAGAGAAAGAGGGTTAGGAGGAAAGAGAGAACAGCATCCCTTGAGTTGGGCTAAGACTTTGTGACCAAGTTCCTAAGGAGGGCTGATGTCTAAAAGCTGAGATATCCAGTGAAGCAGAAAGGCCAGAGACCTGACAGCAGCTTTCTGTCCTTGCTTTGTAATTGTTTTTTGTTTTTTTTTTTTTTTCCCTTTTCTTTGGGACTTCTGCTACTTAACAGCAATTATTTACAAAGATAGGGGCTAAGACTGCTTGGGAAAAATTGGTGGCAGAGAAAGAGGGAAATAGTCTGGATTCCTCAATGCAAACAAATTAAATGCACACGGAGGGGAATAAAAAAGAACACATCTCCTGGTGGCAATACTAGAGAATTAGGGATTTTCAGTCCATTTACAAAACTTGTTGGAGAGAATTAATCAAAGGAAAACTATATAACTATGGTGTTAGGCCAGTTTTGTGCAATGTGTAATTAGTAGAAGTGAATACACTTCCAAAAAATGTATTTAAATAACGCTGGATTTTATAGTTATATTCATTTTGCAGAGCCGACATTTTTGAGGCAGCAGCACATACTTGTGAAACCCACACACCTGGGAATCTGCGCCTCCGATCCTCTCTTTCCTCGAAGTTCTTTCATCCCTTGGTGAGAGTCCATCCTTGTCTACCCTGCACTGCGGCACCCAGGGCTCTCTAAAACCCAATCCTCCCCAAGATGGGGGCTCTCATTACAGCTACTAGGTATACTTTGATGTAAAGGAGTTTAAAAATTCCCTGTCTCAAGGCTGTATTATACAATGTGCATTTTTTAAAATAAAATTTTAGCTTCTATTGAAAAACTCACCTAGGAAGAGTTTGAAGTGGGGAAATTTTAGAAGCCTGATGATACTTCTTCACTCAAATCACACATCTGAGAGAGCTCATTCTGTGGGTGACTAAGAACTACACTGAGAATTTTGTTTTCAGAAAATAAAAACAGAAAAATCATACTATGTATAGCATATGTTATATATGGATGCAAATGTTATATGGTTGTCTTCAGTGAAACACTGATCTTTTCTCCCTGTCTAGATGATTTGTACAGAGGCTTAGGTTGATGTTATTAACCTAATGTTAATGTTAGGTCAGTTTCCTTGGGTCTCTGTCTCCTGACATAGTGGTCTGCAGTGGCAAGAGGCTTCAGTGAACTCCCTGACTGCTGTGCTCTGTCCTTGCAGACTGCTAAATGTGATCTCAAGTGGGAGCCCAGTCTCAATGTCACTGGGAAATGGTGCTTTGGCAGGAACCTTTAGCACTGGATGCTCAGGGAACAGAGTTCACTCCCTGCTAGAGAACTTGGAAAGATTAGACTCTTCTGACTATTTCTTCTCCACAGTCTTTTCATTGACTGTAGAACTCCCTGACTTTTCCTACTGGGGAGGAGCTGTGGCGGGAGCCCCTGCCTGCCTGCAGGGCTCCAAGACCTCAGTTGGTGGCAGGGCTCAGAGTGAGGCAGTGCACAGCCAGTGCTCTGTGCACAGAGCAGGACAAGCTGCGTGGAGTCTCCATGAGCATGCAGTTTTTTAAAAATAGCAATATTCAATCTGCAAGCAAACAAAAAACAGTATTGAAGCAATGGAGCTAAGAGAATCTTGTAAGTGAACATCTTAGTTACATGGGAGTTGGCATGAAATATCTGTGCCTGTGGCATTTTTTGCTCAGTTGCACTCCCCTTCATTGTTCCATGCACACATTAACTCAGCTTCTTATTATATCAATAAATCAGAGAATCAGGTATTTATCTAAGGCTTATTACAGGGCCAGTGCTGTGCTGGAGAGTGTAGGGGCGTTTTAGAAAGTCAAATGACGCATTTCCTTGCCAAGAAATTATAAGCCTGTTTGTTGGGGGAAAAAAAAGAGACTTTACAAAACCTATGTTGGATTTTATTTTGCATATGAACCTTTGGGAACTTCGTGACATTTCAGCTGCTCTTGAGTAGCTACACAATTTAAACTATTGTTCTTTGCCCTGAAGGGTGTGGGGAAAGATTTGCGGAAAAGTTCATGTGAATTTTGCAGGGCTTCTTATTACCTGCGTTCAAAGTTACCTAGAGGAGTAGATGTGACTATCTTCCTCTCAAAGTCCCCTTTTCCCACTTTGTCAATTGGAACCTGGATCTCCTTCCATCTTAGGCTAAGGCTCCAGTGCACAGGTCCCTTGTGACTACAGGCTGGATCCACATGGTGACGCGATGATACTGGGAGGTGGTGGAACTTTCAGGAGGTTGGACCTGGTGGGAAATTCTGAGGTCCTTAGATTTATAGGGTACTTCATATGCCACCCCTTGAATTCTTTCCAGAATATTGTTATAAAAAGAGCAACCCTGGCCCTTACTGTCCTCTTTCTGCTTCATGGCTTGAGATGTGACCATTTATTCCTACATGCATCCTTGCTATCCACCCTTTGTCAGTCCTTATTGGAATTGAGCTAATGCAGGTATCATGCCCTTGAACCGCCTAAGTGTGAATTAAATACAGTTTCTTTCTTTGTAAGTTAACTACCTCAAGGATTTTGTTATAGTAACACAAATTTAACTCATAGGTAGCAATAGATCCAGGGAACTGAATCTCCTTTCCTTGTATAGTTGGAATTCTCAAAAAGTTTCACTGCAATGTTTGATCATTACTCTGTGCTGGACCTTCATAAGAATCAGTTTGAGTCACAGTACATATTTTTACTTTGTCCCTCAGCTTTCACTGGCTGTAAGTCAGAGGTTCTCAAAGTGGTATTTGTAGAACCGTTGGAGTCCCTGCAACTCTTTTGGTCTAAAAGGCATTGTTTGCCCTTTTGTTCTGTTGATGCACAATCAATAGAGGGCAGAGCTGCTGGCTTTGGAGAAATCAAAGTGGCACCAAGCTGAACTCAGAGTCACTGTTCTCTGCTGCTATGGACTCAGAGTAAAACTTTCAGTTAACAATGTCCTCATTCAGGTGAAAAAGTGTCAAACTTTTCATTCTTTCTTGGAAATATAGTTATTTTTCATAAGTTCATATTTCATGGGCATTTTGAGTATTTGCTGTGATGAACTAGGAAATTTGCATGAAAGACGTCTGATGCATACCAAAGTGTGAAGGTTGTGTCAAGAAAGACTTTTCTAGGAAATTTTGTTCTCACTTTACCCCCATGGAATAACAGTTTTACCCACAGGAACAGCTGATAGACTAACTCTGGTTATTCTACCCTAGATATTTAGCAGATATTTTCTTGAAGCTGAATGAAGCGAGCTTGTGACCTTAAGAATAATATCAGAATTTGTTGGAATGACAAAATTCAAGCATTTAAGCAACAATTAGAATTCTGGAAAGTGTTTCATTGCCACTAACAGTTTGACAGCTTCTCAATATGTAAGGGTGTTTCTGAGAAGACTGGTGGTGATATTAATAAATGTGACTTTTCAATATTTTATAATGAAATATGTTAGTATTAGGAAGATGTTATAAAATCAAGTATGGGTGAAAAAGCCCATTCACTGTATAATCTCAAAATATGGATTTTAAAATAACTTAAAAAGCTCATGGATATGGTTACTGATTCTATATCACAATTAATATTTAAAGAAGTACTTGTCAAATTTTGGTGTAGTATCAAAGAATAATACGATGATCTCAAAGTCTAAAAATACTTGCGTCTTTCCAATTACATGTTTGTATGAGACAGGACTTTTCTTGCTACTGCAACTAAAATAGCATATTGTAATAGATTGAATATAAAAGAAGATACAGAGCATATTAAGGACTTCCAGTTGGCCCGAATTTCCCCTTACCATCTCTTTACTATGCAAGTCAGGGTTTAGCAAAATCCTATGTCTATCCATTCCAGTTATACATTGGAAGACCGAAGAAAAGATAACAAAGTGGATCTTTTGATTCACTGATTCATAATCAATGGTGACATTATTTGGCCTAAGTTTTCATGTATCCTTTGAAGATATAATAGTCTTTGGAATTCCCAGTATCAGTGTCAGATAAAACATATGCAAGAATCTTCCAAATCTTTGGGGATTTCGCTTTCAGGTGTATGGTTATTCTTGGGGATGGCTAAAGGTCCTTTTGGAGGACAAACTGGGGTAGTTGAGTTGTTCCATACTTGTGCTGACATCACAGGGTCCTTCTTTGAAGAAAAATTAAAGGGCTTTGAGTCTGTGAAGTTGTTAGATTTGAAATTAGATGAAAGGTTGTAACTTTCCAGTGTAGTAGCTAATTTCTCATGTGGTAAACAACTAGATTTTTAAAGCAAGACAAATAATTGGTTTTCCTAAGAGTATCATGGTCTATTAGTGTTGATGGGTAGATCTCTGTGGAGTAAGGTACCCTGCTTAGAACTCCAGCCTTGCTGCCCGGTGCAGTAGTCACATGCACCTGACCTCTGGCTAAGCAGTTGCAGTCAATACATGATTCACATGGATATTAAGTAACTTAGCTCCTTGAAGGCCTGCAGAAGATATAATCATCAGTCCTTTAAAGTGTACCAGCCCTCTTTACCTATGCATTCTTGGTATCAATAAAGGGCTTTTCTCTGGGCCCTCTTGGAAAACATGGTCAGATAACAGATTCTCCAATTTCGTGTAATAAATCCCTTCTAACGGTTCAGACCTGAACTGTTTGCTAGTACTCAGCTAATGCAATACGGCATTTCTCCAATGCTTGTTGTTAGCTAGTAAAGAGTCTGAACTTCAAAGAACTATTTCAGAAATATGTCAGAGGTATCTTTGCCCAGACATTAAACTCTGAATCACGGGGGAGACTTCCCATGTCGACATATTATTGCCTATCCAGATTTTAGTCTTTTATGAATCTAGATCATCAAAATTCACAGTCACTCAGTTTTTCTGTATTCCATGAGTGCATTTGAGTGTGACTGAAAAATATGGTGTATGTTTAAATAAGAAAAAATTATTTCAATGAAAGACACATTGCCATTAATATCCCTCAGAATATAGCTCCTTACTTTAAGCACACTTATCCAAGTGTTCTCGCAATTTTCTGAAACAATTATGGAGGTCTTCTTTCAGGGACATCTTTAGTTGACCTGTCATGGCTATTGTAGTATTCTGAATTGATTCAAAATACTTACCATTCATGGTCATTTTGATTTGGGGGAAAAGCCAGAAGTCACAGAGTACCAAATCCAGTAAATAAAGTAGATAAAGGACATACCATAATGTTTTTATGAACCTGCCTTTCTGTTAGATGGTACTTGGCAGCAGAATTAATCATGCATTTTTAAATCATACCTGGTAAAGAAACTCATAAAGGAGGACTTGCAGAACTGCTTCAGAAAGTGGCAAGAATGATGAGATTTGTGTGTTTTAGTGAGAAGGAGTATTTGGAGGGAGATTAATATCAATGTGTCTTTTACTCTAATTTAAAAAATTAAACATTCCTCACTCATCATATTTTGACCACCTTTGTATTGAGCAGAAAGTGTCTGCTATTTTCTTTTGGATCAAGCACCACATTTCTATGTCCAGGTCATGCTCTGACCAAATCCAACTTATTAGTCTACAGGCATTGAACTTTCACATGGTAGCTCCAAATGACATACATCTTGTAACAAGGAATCTGCATTGCTACTGTGTTTTCAAGGTGTTCAGACAACAGACACTTCCTCTTCCATCCTTGTGGAGAGAGTTGCTTCTACTGATTTGAAGCCTTGGGGCATTTTGGGTGTTCAAGAATCTTAAGTTTATTGGCAGTCACCAGCAGATTCATCTGAGGAACTCTGTACTTCCACTGTTAAGCTCCTGCACCTCCTCCGTAGCTCTGTTATCTTTACGATTACATGCTGGGTAAGATTTTCAGCCTAGCAATCCCCATGACCCCAGAAGATAAAAGTTTCCTTTAACTCTGATATGGAAGTTGGTGACTTGCACAGCTTGTCTTAAAATGAAAGCAGACAAACTTCAAGCTGGCTATTTTTTTTCAAGCCTGCTAAAGAAGTTAACCAAAGTAGCTAACTTCACAATCCTTAAAATTATCTTCACATCATACTGTTTACTGCACCACCTTCTACCTGGACTGAACCCCCATTTAGCATCTGTGAGAATCTAAGTGCTAAATGTTGGCTACTGCACGCTAAAGGTTTTTCCCACCCAGTTTATTTCTGTCTGACCAGTTCCAGAAATCTGTTCAAGAATTCACTTTCTAGGTCCGATTTTTATATCAGTTTTTAACTCATAGTTTCACCAGAAAGCATAAAGTAAATCTGTAGTAGTATATTTAAGGCAGGGGGTGTTTTCAGGGAACAAAAAATAGGGGACTGAGAAGATTGAGACAGAAATAGGGAAAAGCTATGCCAGCTATAATTTCATCTGTTTTTCCACCATGGCCTAGTGGATCGAGGTCCTGCTGATATCTTCTAAGGGATTTCTATAAAATGAAATTCTATTCACATGCAAAGAAGGGTGAATTTGAGCCATGTGTTGGAAAATAGCTGCACCTTGAGACCTTATTATTAAATAAAATAAATCAGACATGTAAACTTAAGGATTACATGGTTTTCTTACATGAGAAACCCAAGGTGTCAAAAATTTAAAGAGCAAAATACAAGATATACACAGAGAGAGGGAGGTAGGTGGAGAAAAGAAAAAGAATAAAAGATTCAAGATATGTTAAGTACATGTACCTACTTCCTAAGATGATGTGAACACTGTGCACTCCAAACATGTACTAGTAAAATAAAAACTATTATAAGACAGATATTTTAGTGTCTGGAAACTCATATACTAATTTAGCAAGCTCTCTACTTTCCAGTAACACTTAAGCTAAAGATGTGAAATTCCATTATTGCATTAGTTCTCAGATATAATCTGAATATATGTTGCCTTAGAGAAGTTTATAGAGCTCACGTTTTACCCAGTAGTGTTGAAAAGGGAACTCCACAACACTTTTTAATTTCTAACTATAAAACATACAAGATATATATATATATATATATATATATATATATATATCTCCTTGAGTAACATATTCCTATAATTCTGTTCATTGGAATTTTAATTACAAAATGAACTCTGTTTATTAATAATGCCAATGGATTTGTAGAAAGGAGATTTACATAGGGTCCAAATGGGTATTGTAAACTTAAGGTTTGTGTTATAAAGTTAGAATTTCAAAATGTAAACAACAGGTAACAGAGAAAGATCTTTTGCGAATTGGAAGGGGACCTAGAGATGGAGAGAAGGAAGAGGAAGGGGAGGTGCTGGAGAAATATGTGGAATTAAAATGTGTTGTGTACAAGTGTACCAACTCTCCATGATGAATATAAATCATCACGGACTGTAAACATGTACTCATGCAACACTTATAAACAAACCTAAAGAGCTGTGTATTAGGAGCCTAAAGACTTTCTACTTGAGGACCAACACACAATTCATTATCCATAGCCTTCCCCATGGCATAGAGTTTACCACACTCCCAGACCTGCTCATGCATTTGGGTAGATAGTATATGCTGGGGAACTTCCCAGTGCCCAGGCAGCTGTCTGTGCAGCTTTGAGCTAGAATGTGGAGGGCTGTGTGGTTTTGTGAGACATTGTCCA
>RJWT010052265.1:0-10584 GCA_004365215.1 Cuniculus paca
TTATCTTGTTCCTGAATTTAGAGTAAAAGCTTTCAGTTTTTGATCATGTATTATCATGTTGGTTGTTGGCTTTTATCAAATTGAGATAAAGACTATCTGTTCCAATTTTCTGTAGTGCTTCTGTCATGAATGGGTGTTGGACTTTGTCAGACACTTTTCTGTGTCTATTGAGATGATTGTGAGCATTTTGTCTTTGTTTCTGTTAAAATAGTTTATTACATTTATTGATTTGTATAGGTTGAACCATCCTTGCATCCTTGGGATGAATCCTACTAATCATGATGCATAATCCTCTTGATGTTTTGCTACATTCTCTTTGCCAATGTTTTTTGAATATTTTTGCATCTATGTTTATTAGGAAGACTTGTCTGTATTTTGTTTTTTGGGTTGACTCTTTCTCTGGTTTTGGTATCAGGGTAGTGCTTGCTTCCCAGAATGAGTTTGGGAGTATTCCTTCTCTTTCAGTTTCTTTAAAGAGTTTGAGGAGAAGTGGCATTAGCTTTCCTCTAAATTTCTTGCAAATTCATCACTGAATCCATGAGGACCTAGGCTTTTTTTTATTGGTAGGTTTTTAATTACATATTCAATTTCATTGACTGTTATTATGTTACTTACTACTTTTATATCTTCTTGTTTCAGCCTTGGTAATTCATATGTATTTAGGAATCTGTCCATTTCTTCTGTGTTGTGTCTTATTAGTATATACATTCACAAAACAGGTATTAACAATCTTCTCTATTTCTGCGGAACTGCTGTGACTTCATTCTTATTATTCTTAATTGTATGGATTTGAGTTTTTTCCTTCCTCTTTTTGATAAGTTTAACTAAAGGTTTGTCAAATTTGCTAAATCCTTCAAAGAACCAACTCTTTGATTCTTTGTTTTCTTAGTCTTCATTGCATTAATTTCTATTCTGTTGTTTATAATTGCCTCCCTTGTTGGAGCTTTAGGTTTGACTTACTGTTTTTTTTCTAGAAGCCTGAGATTAATCATTAGGTTATTTGAGCGCACTCTGTTTTTCTGATGTGAGAGCTCACTACTATAAATTTCCTTCATCATGTTACTTTCATTGTGTCCTTTAAGTTCCAGAATGTTGTATCGGCATTGTAGTTTAAGTGTAGAAACTCTCTAGTTTCTTCTTTAATTTCATCTTGATCTATTTTTTATTCAGGAGGATGTTATTTACTTCCCATGTGTTTTTGCAGTGTTTGTGTGGGGGATTTTTTGCTTTGTTTTCTTTTGTTTTTGGTCTTCTTTGCCACTGATTTTCAATTTCATTGCACTATGGTTCAGTAATATGAATGGAACAATTTCAATTCCTTTGCTTTTACTTAAGCATATTGTATAAACTAGTATGTGGTCTGTTTTAGAGAACATCCTGTGTGCAGCTGAGAAAAATGTGTATTCTGGTATTGTGGGATGGAACACTCTGTAGACATTACTAAGTCCATTTATTCCATGGTTTGGTTCAATTTTCATATTTATTTGTCAATTTTTTTGCCTAGTTGATCTATTTAGGACAGTGGTTTTAGAGGTTCCCCCATTACCACTGTACTAGTGCTTATTTGATGTTTCATTTCTGTTAGTATTTGTTTTATATAGTTTTGTATGCTTTTATTTGGTGCATATGTATTTATGATTGTTATCTCTTCCTCTTGTATTGTTCCCTTAATAATTATGTAGTCTCTTTTGTTCAGTCTTGGCTTGAATTTCCTTTTTGTTTAGATTTACCTCATTTAGAATTCTTATAACAGTGTAGAATTTTAAAACAAATTAGTTGAAGCAAAATGAAAAAGTAAGAGGAAAGGATAATCTGGAAGTATAAATTGAGAATTTCAGGCAATGGTCTGATTTACAGTGCAGTTGTTTGCACAATGCCATCAAAAATATCACTTTCTCCTTCTCAAGTTTCCTTTAGGTTGGTTCTCAGGCCAGTATGCCCCATACGATAGCAAAATAACTACTAAAATCCCAGGTTTAATTTCTGCCAACTCATCAACTTTTGTAAACACATTTTATTTCCATTAATTTTGCCCAAATTCCAGATTGGGTTCTAGTGTTCTAGTTTGATTCATGTACACACTCCTGTCACTGCTGTAAGAAGAGAAATGAAAACGCAAACTGGCCAACATCATGGTGGAACCCATGATGTCCTCTAAATCCAAGAATATCATTATTCTGTTCTGAGCTACATTAGCTGAGTAGAAGAGGAACTGTTCACTGCGGAAAGAATGCACTTTCACCAGAATCTGAAGGAACAAGTGCAAATAATTTTTTCAGGCAAAAACCAACAACTATCAGTTGTAATGTACACACTATACAACTCAAAGTAGCTATAATACTTTCCTAGTGTCATAAAGTAAACTAACATCTCAAAATCTCAAAGTTCAAAAAGTTCATGTTTAGCCAACATATATAATATAAAATATAATATATACTGTGAAATATAATATATAATATAAACTATTACCTTTAGATAATGGAATGCTCATTTTCCTTGACCTTTGAATTTCTATTCTTTTCAGTCTATATTCTTTTTATTTCTGATTTTATCCAAGCTCATGGATTCTAATGCCGAAGATTCCCAACTTTTTATTTCAGCCATAGACCTTTTCATATCATCTTTTTTCTCTTAATCTAGACTTATATATCTATTTACTCACCTGAAATTAAACTTTTCCTCCTTTAAGTTGCAGGGTCTGGTATTGTGCCAAACCACAGTAAAGCTGACTAATACAGAAAATCAGTATAAGAGAAGCAGAATTGTTGTGACTATAACTGGCCATGTGGTTCAGAAGCCTTTGGAACTATTTTGTGGGAGGCGTTGTGAAAGCTTTGGTGATTTGAGTTGGAGAAGATATAGAATGGTTTAAGCAGAGCCTTATAGGTGATTCTGGCCAGAGCTCACAGGATGTGCATGCTGATAGGAATGCGAGCAATAAAACCTCGGTTTGGGAGTCTTCAGTTGAGAACAAGGACTTTGTCAGCAAGTAGACTACAGGCTGTGTGTGTCACTCTAGCAGAATATTTGTCTACATTTTTCCCATGCCTAAAACACTGCATAAGACTGAGAAAAAGGGAAAAGGACTATGTGATCTGGCCCAGCATTCAAGCTGTGGCATGAGTATTACTGGATGCTTTTAGAAAGATTTATAGTGAGAATTAGGGAAAAAAAGAAAACGAAGAAAAATATTGAAAAAAAATTCAGTTTTGTCCCCAAATAAACAATGTGTGAAGCTGAGGTCAGAGAAGGTGTGGCTGCTGAAGAGATTGGTACCATTAAAAAGAAACCATGTACTTGTACAGGAACACGTATGAAGATGTTTTGAAGGCATCTCAGAAATTAGCAAGAATCTACCCATTACAGGTTTAAGGGAGCAAAAGTATCAACTGTTTTATTTTAGAAGAGAATCTTTGGGTCCCCTTCTTGAGAAGGAATTCCTAGGAATTGGTCTTTGAGATTCACCCCACTGTGCTCAGCCCATCCAGGTATTCAGGATTCAATAGGCATGGTCCAAAGGGACCTGGTCAAAGCACTAGCTGACAGCAGACACTCTTGTCATCCATACGGTGATCATTATACTTTCATGCAAAATGGAAGAGTTCTTGCATCAGGGAATCTTCTACTCAGATTTCAAAGGAAGGCTTGCAAAGTAGCCTTTGAGAAGATAGTACATGAAGCTGTGGAAATGAAGCCAAAGGTGCAGTGGAGATCCCCTGAAGTGGCAGATGCCAGGTACATGGAAAAACTGCTGAGGAAAGCTGTGGACTGTGAGCAGAACCAACTGAGAGAGGTCCCATGGGGCTAAAGCTAGCAAGGCCATAGGGATGGGCTTGCCCAAGCCTGTTTGTCCTTATATCGCGACACTACGCCCCAGATGGTGGATGTGGAGCTACAGGACCTAATGACTGCCCTCCTGAATTTCAGTGTTGCTTTGGTTTTATTATTTTTTTATCTCCCTATTCCTCCTTTTAGAAATGTAAATGTTTATCCTGTGTCACTGCACCTTGGGGTTATGTACTTTTTTTTTTTTTTTTACAGAGGCTCACAACTAAGAGTTTGTCTTGAATTTCAGAAGATACTTTGTTTTGGACTTTCAAAAAATGTTGAGTTGTTGAGACTTTGAGAAAGAGATCATACTGTTTTTTTGATCGTATATAAGATAGTTGCATTGGGTGAGGTAGAAATACTAATTTATTTTGTGTTTATTTGGAGATTTAGAATGGAGTAAGGAGAAAGGAGATATATTTGGTTATGAAGTTGACAAGGGGTGAGATAGAATTGTTAAACTGGATTATAAACTTGATTGGCTTTGGAATTGTAAAGCACACATCTGTGTGTGACTGGGAAGGTCAAAACGGTATGAATTTGAGCAAGATATCTGGCCCCTGTCCCCTTCTTCCCTGGTCCTGTTCCCATGATTTGCTTCCCAGTTGCCATGAACTGAGCATCTTTGCAGCACCATGGCCTTCTACCACAATGTTTCTGCCTTGGAACCAGCCAACTATAGACCGAAACCTCTGAAACTATGAGCCAAATTAAACCTTATCTCCTTTAAGTTGTGGGTGTAGCATATCATGCCTCAGCCATGAAAATCTGACTAGTACAGACGTGTAGCAGAGGTGAGGAGCCCAAAGAAGTTACAAAAAGTAGAGCTGCTCAGACTATAAACTGGGCTAGTGCCTGCAATCATGAGGGCTTTTCTTGATTGAGCGTTACATTGGCTTAAAGGTAAAGCACTAGATAAATAAATTTGGTTTATAGCTAAATGATAAGAGAATAAATATGGACCCTATTGTCAGGAATCCAACTTCTTCCCATCTTTCCTTCTCCTGGTCCCATTGTGAGCTTCAGTCAGAGTTTGTGATGAAAAAATACCTGTCAAAAACAAGAGCTATATAATTTCTTGTTCAAGGTCAGTGGCAGTGCAGGAAGAGTTTATTTCCTTCTCTGTAAGAATAAGAACTTCCCCAAATGTCTTCAGAAAACCTCCTTCTCATCTATGCCTAGCCATTTATGGTACCCCATTATTTAATTTCACAACAATCTTGTGGCTTTATTATATAAATATTACTTGTAATCTCTATTTTGCAAATGAGCACACTGACACGTAGAGGTTAGGTAACTTGTTTAAGGTCAGCCCGTCCATATTCGGACAGGAGGGCTCATCACCAAACACATGGTAAATGGAGATTGCTTCTGCACCAGACTAAAACTGGGAAAAAAAGTACTTTCTCTGAGAAAAAAAGGTCATATAATTAGACACAATCCCAATGTTAGTAGCATTACTCAGCTATATTACGTATGAAATAATGGTTTTGGGGAGTTCATTTTAGGAATTCTGAGCATTCTGTCTGAGACTCATTTCTTTGAGGAAGCACATTCTTTGTTCAGAAAGAAAACTGAATGAATTTTAAAATTTTAAAATAAATCTTATTTGAAACATTAAAAAAATTTTTTTCAACAACAAAAATCCTAAGCAAAACAGAGACCCTTGCCACTGTCTTACCTGGCCTCTCCAGTCTTCCTCAAAGATTAAGACATCTCAGCCTTTCAATTTACTTATTGGTTGGGCCAAAATTTCGGGTTCATCCTTGAAACTTCTTTTTCATTCATCCTATCCCCACAGGGTAGGTAAAATAGACAGTATAGGTTTGCCTTCGGAATACATCCAGAATATGAAAACTTCTTATTGCCCCATGGCCTATGCCCTGTTCTAAGACACCATTGTATCTTTCCTGGACTGATAGAACAGCCTCTTGATTAATCTTCTGATCCATTCTTCCCACCTCAGTGCACTCAATACATCACCCAGGATTGTTCAGTTGAACTGCAGGCCAATTATGTCACCGTATGCTTAAAATTCTCCATAAATATCAAAAGTTATTACTGTATAACCAAAAAACTCCTCTGTAAAAATCCACTATATTCTCCAAATTTACCTTCCACTATTCTCTCCTTTTTTTCACCCATGGCCTTCCAATTGTTTTGTTTTTTTTTGTTTTGTTTTTAATACTCCACACATGCTCCCATCTTCAGGCCTTTGGACTTTTTGCCATATATTTTTCACCTGACTCATTCTCTCACTTTTATAGTACTTTCAACAAATTTTGACCTTTTTTCTTACTTTTAGTTTTTATTAGTATGTGTGTGGCATGTAATGATTACATTTATCATGGAGAGTTTGTACATATACATAACGTATCTTAATTCTTTTTCTTAATCTCTCGATCTTAATTCTTTTGGTCCCCTTCCCCTCCAGTTTTGGGTTTTTGAGACAGTGTCTCTTGAACTTACTATGTGTCCCAGGCTGGCATCACAGTGATCCTCAGTCTCTCAAGTTGCTGGCAATACTGGCATGTGCTACCATGCCCAGCTTCAACTCTTTTTTAAAAATATCTTTGCCCTTGGCCCTCTCTCCTTCTCTTATTCCTCGTCCCATTTGAAAAAGACCTCTGTGCTTCCTAGTACCTATCTTTTATTTTACCCAAAGTGCAAATAAGGAGCAAAAAACAATTGCCTTTTCAGTGAGAACTTTCCTTGCCATTCCATCTAAAATTGAAACTTTTTCTCAACTACTTTAATTACTATCACCTGCACTATTTATAGCTTGACACTTAATACTATCTGACATGTTGTATGTGTCTTCCTCCAGCTTCAACTGTGTATATGACTTTTTATGTTTAGATTTAGTATTCGCATCATCTAGAGAAATGCCCCGTAAGTTTATATTTATATTCAGTGAATGAATGAATGGCTCTAAATCACAGTTATTCCTACTTTCTATTAAGTTCTACAGTTCTATATCATTCATTTAGAATTTAGTCATAATCTTTTTTAAACTTTACATGAAAAAAACCTAATTCAACAATTTTATTTTCTACTCATAAAGAGGTCAAGTATGACAGTGCCTTGTTATTAACTTCCAAAACCAAGTTTAGAAATGCATACAAAGATGAATGAATGAATGAATGAATGAATGAATGAATGAATGCAGTAGGATTGGGGAATGATGAGCTGTAAAGGGAAGGATGAAAAGGGTAGCACTGGAGGTTGGAATCTAAGAAGGATAATGTCAAATTGAAGATTAAGATGAAGGAGTTCTACTATATGTGGGGAGTCCTAAGAGCATTAAGCCAGCCAAAGGAAATGTAATTGGCCCCAAAGAATTCAGCACTCTGTCCACATGCCAGCATCTTTCACTCAAGTCTTCTTGTTTGACAGAGCTATATTTGGCAAATGCCAGACACTTTTCTGTTAATTTTAAAATGTAGAAACAATCTAAGCAATCGAGACAAACAACAGATTCCAGAGAGATTGTGCTCTTTTCTCTATCACACAAATAATCCAACTGAATCAATTTTTATATGTCAGAAGTTTAGATGATAAAATTGTGCAAAAATGTAAGCCTAGGCCAATTTCCAAGTGTCTCATTCTAGAATAATAACATTTCAATTGTAATGCTGGAATATTTCGGTTTCAAGAAATACATATATATTAACTGTACATACATATTGGCAGTGTGGGTTGAAGTTAGTTTATGTCGAGTCGTGGTGCACAGGCTATCACATCTTTCTCCTGCTCTATCGTTTAATGAATGATCAAGGGAGAAGAGGAGTATCCATATATATGAATGTGTGACACAGGGGATTAATTAGAACATGGCTCCTCATCCTTGGCCAAGAATATTTACTGGCCCATGGCCTCTCAGGAACTGGGCAGCAAAGTAGGAATTGACCTGCAAACCAGCGAGCAAAGCTTAATCTGTATTTATAGCCACTCCCCATGCTTGCATTATCACCTGAGCTCTGCCTCCTTCACATCAGTGGCAGCAGAAGCAAGAGGCTGTGTGAAGTACACTTTGTAAGAACAGGAAACTCCACGACACATGACAGGAAGGTTCGTGATGTGCTCCAGCATGTCAGACTCAGCTCGGTGGCTGTCCTCGCCTCTTACATCTCCTGCCAGTTCCCAGCACTGGCATGATCGCCTGCATCATGCACAGCACTGCTCCAGTCGCTTGTGTTGAATGCTGGACTGCTATGTAGCATCACTGTGAGATTAACTGGGGAAAGCAAAGATTTCAGAATCAAAAGCCATTCCAAAAGTGAGACTTGCTAACTTTCTACTTCATGTCTGCTAAAACATGCACTGTCACCACATCAGCGCCATTTTCTAGTGTTTGCGATAATTTCAAATAGTGTAGTTTCCTTCTTTCATCCTTTTCTGCTCTCGGGCACTTTGAAATGGACATTCTTGTGGGTATATAACTATATAAAGCTGCCATTCTCATTATCACCACATTCCAGAATTGTTAGTGACTCTGATTTGTGGTGTGCTATCAGTGTTCTGAAATTCCATTCCTTTCACATGCTCCTCAGCCTCCTACATTCCTCCCTCACCTTGATTTTAATACTGAACGTGCCTTCTAAAGCTATGTCATGTAGACTATTCTCATTAGAGGCAAGGAGTAGCTCTATTTCTCAGGAAATTATGATGCACGTCACTCCCTGAGTTATTGGCCCCACCTTCAGATCAGCATTTCCAAGAATCAGGCTCATTATTGAATGTGCTGTTCAACATCGTGATTATGCCCCTATTCGTTCCAAATCAATTTCTCTTCAGCTTCTGCTAAATGTAGAGATTCTTATGCCTCCCTTCTCAGATGATTCTCCTCCTCCTACAGTTCTCATCTGAAAACACGAATTTTCTATCTTTTCTTTGCTTCTTAATGCCTCTCCCTTCTGTTATTTAATTTTACAATGTAAGACTGAACTCTGTCAAGTATCTTGATATACACCTTGCACAAAAGCTGCTATCCATTTTAAAACTCATATTATTGTTGAAAAACTCTTTCTAGATTAAAAAAACACCCTGTGATTCTGCTTTGTGTATCAGCAGCTTCATAATAATTCCATGAATGATAGAGACAAATTTTTTTAAATGTTGAATTTTCCGACCCTATATGGAGGCCAATCCAAAGATGTTCAATAGTATATACGTATGACATATTTGAATGCATGATAGACAATACCATGGCAGAAGAATACATGCTATGAAAACACAGTGCTTTTAAGTAGATTTGTATCTTTTAACATAAATTGTTATATGCTGAATCATTATGTGTAGATTCACACCAATTGTAAGATTGCATATCAGTGCGGGTAACACTGTTTCACTGCCACCCAACCCTCCCTTATCCATTGCTCTTCTTACCCATGCTTTCATGCATTCAGACGGGGCTTCTGAGTCACTGAGGCAAAACTGGAGCATCTGGATTAAGTGTCAAAACAGCAGAACTTACATCAATGCAATGCCCCAGAGGCTTCCTGCAACCCAAACTACAAAGGTTACATCTATGGCTGCTGAAGGGACTGTAGATTATCTTGCTTTAGCATCCAGATATACTGTCTTTTAAAAACAAGTTGGAAACCATAAATATATCATCTATCATTTTCCCTGTGATCTTAGGACTGTGTTTCGAAATGTGTGTTGATGCTCCTTAAGAATACAATTCCACTCTTGAAAAATTCTCAGTTATTGTATTACTCTTTAAGTTGTTTCCCACAGTACGCATGCAATCAGATTAAGTTTGAACAGTATGTGGAAAAATACTGTTAAAAATGATGGCTTCGTGGTAGGTTTCAGTTTAATCTTTGGAAAGAAGGATTGGTGTTATTGTCAATATTTTTTATTATTTATCAATGCTAAAAATATTGTATATTATTAAATAAGAAATCATATAGTTTTGCTTTTTTATCTTGTCCAATTAGATGACCTGAATAAAATAATACTGTCTTAGTTTTTGTTGTTGTTAATTTGCAGGCTGGTGATGGAATTTCGTTCTTCTGACTTCTAGACTCCTTGTAAGTAAAAGTATGACCTTTTCTGAAAATTGAGAGCTACCACTAACATAATTGTTTTTCTTTTTGCATAAAGTATAAAAATAATACCAAGGAAATATTGTTTCCTTAACAATTACTGGTAATTGTTGAGAATTTCTTTTTCATTTTAGAAATGTGGTTTATAGTTACATTCCCTCATCATTGGGATCAAGAAGAGAAAGCTTTGTGACAGTCAAAATCTTTCAATAAAGAAGTGATAATGAATATTATTATTATAAATTAATACCAAATGAAATTAACTTAGAAGCCTCAAATAGATTTTTTTCTTTTCATATCCGCATGCCAATTACCATTATTTCATTTGATATTTACCTCTTTATACTGATCATAAGAAATGTCTTTGATATTTGTATGGATAATTCATGTCCTTTTAGGAAGACTGTAATAATTTGGCAATGCCTATGTACATACATGCTAAATTAACTTTTTAGAAGCAAATTAGATCAATATGATTTTGAAGATAAAAACTGTGCTATATTCAAGGAAATCACTGATGTGTTTATTCAATGGATCACCCCTCAGCCATACTTGACATGTTGTACAAACTGCCTAAAGATTCAGTTAATGGTCATGCATCATTGTGATATGGGTATAGTCAATCAAGTCTTTGTTTTTGTGCTAATATTTGGTATGGCTGCTGCTCAATGCTGCCTTTTAGGTAGTTACCTGTTTTAGGAAA
>RJWT010052266.1:0-10587 GCA_004365215.1 Cuniculus paca
GTATTTTGTCCCAGCAATGAGAGAAAAGTAACCAATACAGGTGGTATGTGAAAAGTTTCATATGTGTTATGCCACATAATTGTTGCAACAATCCCAAGAAGAATATGCTTTCTTACATTTGAAAGACACACACACACACGTATATCTATGTCTGTCTGTCTATCTATAGAGAGAGGGCTATCAAATTAATTTCAAACTGTAGAATTGCAGAATATGTAAACAATAGGGACTTAATAATCAGGCCACATGGTGAAGAATTTAGACTGCGACCACCACTCTGCTCTCTCCTTTCCTCCAAAGACCCCACTACTCAGTAACTACAGCACCTTCAGCAAGTTGCCTCATCTTTAATTTGGGGATAATAACAAACTTACCTCAGAGTGCTCTTGGAAGGTAAAATGAGAGCATCCTTGCAATACTTTCTGATGAAAAGAGGTCATTTTTAGCTAATGTCGATGTTTTTCATTTAAAATATGCTAACGAGGGATTGCAGCTCCGCGGTGCTAGGGACATTGGGGATTAGCTTATTCTTTATTGGGGCAGGGACGTGTAGCAGAATCACTGGCCTGTACTCCCTAGATACCAACAGTGCCCATTCCACATTTCACAGCTGTGACAACCAAATAGGACTCTAATCTTACTGATAGAGGGGGAAAATCACTATTTTAAAGGAACCAACTTAGGACAAATAAATGAAATACTACTTTCCATGTTAAAGCAACAGATTGTACAAACTGAAAATATGAAAAGTTTCAAGAAGGGCTGAAAATCACACACAAACCCATACACATACTCAGTCCTAGAGAAATAGTTTCTAAAAGAGATGTGGGAATTCTTTCCATTTGTAACTTTGAAATAATAAAGTCCCTTTCTGGGGCTACCCTCAGATCAAATGAAGAATCAAATTACATGTATGATCAGACCACCTAGTAGGAAACCTGAAATGCTTTCCTATTCTAGAAATCCAATTATAAATGAGCCCCGTAGCAGGCACACATTTCACAGCAGTCCTGGTGTGGCACTGTGTTCTGAAAAATGTTCCTGAATCTCCTTGCATGATAGTATCACCAGGGGTGCTTTTCCAACATAGAGATTCTCAGGCCTCATCTCTAAATCTTAATTTTACATTTTAAGGTAGGAAACATACATCTATAAATTTAGTAAGCACTCTAACTAGAAACTCCGAGTCAAGTGGAAGGTGTCTTGTAATATGAGAGAGAAGGTTAAATTCCCTCTGACATTGCCTCACCTAAAATTCAACATTAGGAGCAAACTTACAGATTATGTAGAATTATTTATAAGAATAATTATATACTGCACGTTACACTAAGGTTTGCTATGGCTTAGATATAAAATGGCCTCCAACAGTCTCACATTCAAAGATGGGGCCTAATAAGAAGGGGCAGGTAGATCAGAAGGGGTGTGACTTGGACAGCAGTTTCACTGTCCCTGTCTCCAACTTTCTCTGCTTCCTGGACCCCGTGCTGTGAACAGATTTCCTCACTATGCCATTCTGCCATGTGGTTTCTGCCTTGGAGTTAAAAAACCATGAATTCATGAATCTACTGAAACTGAAAACAAAAATAAACTTCTCGTTTAAGTCATGGATGTTGGGTATTTTGTCCCAGGAACAGGAAAACTGACTATGAATATATAGCCTTGCCCAAATGGAAAATTCAATCTGAAAAATCAAGTGTAAAAAAATTTAATTAAGTGTTGCTTCAGAATCAGTATTTCTAGTAATAGATCTCCAGTTATTTCTGATGAGTTTTTGCTAAAACCTCCACATGCCATTGATCATCTATGGTGAGACAGAACAGGGTTATGCTGGGCCATGTTGGATGTCAAACAGTCCCATACACTCTAAAAATGACAAACCATTACAAAGATAATACTCATTCCACTTCCTACTCAATGACACAGAAGAGATATTTACTAATGCCACAGAGGAAATATTTATTTCTGCTATAACAGCTATTGATACATCTGGAAGGATTTTTGAACCTAGTTATTTTGTGGGCTTCTGTCTGAGTCAGACTGAGTTGCTGCAACAATTTGTCATAAAGTCAGTGGCTTATAAACAGAAGAAATTTATTTTTCACAACTCTGGATGCTGGAATTTTGAGATGAGGGTACAGCTTAGTCAGATTCTGGTGAGGGCCCACTTCCAGCTTTCAGGTGGTTGACTTCTCCTATACTCAGATGGTAGAAAGAGACCAAGGTAGCTTTCTATATCCTTCTTACAAGTACACTAATCCTTTTCACAAGGCTTCCATCTTCACGACTTAGTGATCTTCCCAAGGTTACACGTCTAAGTAGTATCACATTGGGAATTAGATTTCAACATATGAATTTTGGGGGACACACGGATTCAGTTTGTAACAGTTTCTGTTTCAGATTACGTGGTTTACAATCTAGAAATTTAGTAAACAACTGTCCTCATTAGCTGGCTCTGAGAATTTGTCCTCAGGTGGTACTCTGTACTGAAAACATGATAGTTCTGGGCCAACCAGGCTACTTTGTCAACCTTGGGTAAAGCCCACAAGCACTCTTTCATTTGGTTCTCCCTCCATTACTTCTCCTAATGGCTACTATATCCATCAAACATTTCTGTGTCTCCATCCCTCAGCCATGTCTCCATCCCATACAGTTTCAGGCTGTGGATATGATTCATCAGCATGTTTTTCCTCCTGAGGTAAGTGGGTGGAGCCAACTGGCCCCAGACCCTGAGCGATAAGTCCCATATAGTCTATGAGCTTCTCATTGATGAAACAGAACTAAAGCACAATAACAGAGAACTTGACTAATTTAAGACACTCCACTTAACAAGTAGATCCTAGTACTTGAGATTGCTTATGAAACATGTAAATTCCAGGACGTCTGCCTCAGACCATCTGAAGATAAGCCTGAGAATATCCATGTTGGAAAACCTTTCTGGTGATTATGACCTGAAGAAAGTTCTAGAACACTACTGAGAAGACAGTGTTCATATAGGGCTGCCATAAAATGTGTTCTTGCTGTAGGTGCAGTTTATAATTGAATTTCTAGTACAGGAAGCATTTAATATGTCATATTAGTTGTGAGAAAGATCTTTGCAACTCTTAAACCCAAATTAAGGTCCAATATTTTTATCTTAAAACATACAGCCTACTAAACTTTGCTTAGAACATTATTCCAGATGTCCATTGCAAAAGTTAATTAACTGTACACAAGTCATGCCTTAATTAAGTCTAAAGTGAGTTCCAAACCTATTTAAGTGGCATTGGTTTGTATTTATGAATGTTTGCTATTAGCAGTTTGTTGGTAGTATATTATATCCAGACACTATTGTAAAAGTCACTTTGTGAACTTTTGTCTTTGTTATGGCCTCAACAATTAACAACTGATTATTTACATGTAAGACTCAGAGCTAAATACTAGACTTTAAGAAAGACAAACTGTTTTCAAATTACTATAATCTTTTATGGGTTTAAGGCCATCTGTGCTAATCTTATGCAATCATCATCTCACCAGGGACTTACCCACAAAAAGCCCTACAGTGCCAAAATACCAAAGATCACTTGAGAAATCCATTTAGAAGCCCCAGGTTAAGAACTGCTGATTTGTGCATAAATTTCTTTCTTCCAAGTGACACATGGATTAGAAAATGTATGGCATTCTTATGAGAGAAAACTCTTAGAAGCCAGTGAGACCAAACCATCCCACAATGTAAATCATGAAAGCATTTTACGATTGTCTGTCACTCTGACAATGTATGTCCCTGCCAAACAAAGAGACTGTCACTGAACATTTCTAATATTCTAGATGTTTCTAGAGTCTTATAGTCTAGATTTTTCTAGACGGGCTCTGGGATACCTCATATTTATCCACAGGTTACTAAATTCAGCACCCAATCCGAAAGCCTCCTCTGTAATAAGCCTTCTGACAATTTCTATAATTTGACACTTAACATAGAATGTATTTCTAGCTTCTGTACATGAGTAATCCCTACATAAGCCCAATATTTATTTCTATTTTACAGGGAATATTAATAGGTTTGTTAAAAACTCTATTCACCCAGAATGAGAAAATGCAAAACTAGTCTTAATATTTGAAAGGAAAAGTCATGATTTTATTATTTTTAAAAAGAGAAACTAAATCTATACACAACATGTGACAAATATTGAACCCTGCTAGATACTCACACAGCTAACCAAAAACATCAGATAACTCCAGAGTTAATTTCTATTTGGCTTGAGACTTCTTTATGTGTTTTGCATGTTATTTGTTTGGAAGTAGTGGAATATGGGGATGAGGGAAGAAAAAGACTGCTGTCTAATAATGTAACATAAATCCCTAATCTCTCAAATTCTTAACTGTTTTCCTGCCCAATTTTCCCTGCCTCTCCTCCAAACACAGTGGCTTACAGAGCAGGAGAGCTCTTCCGGCAACAGGGACTGCCAACTGGCCAATAATGTGTATACATATAGAAATAAGTTACCACTCACCAGCAAGGATATACGAGGCCTCCGAGTCTTTACTAAGAGAAGGAGTACTTCAAAGGTCACTTTAAGGATTTAATAGAATACATAGAAAGTGACTAAAAGGCCTGGATCATGGAAAGTTTTAAATCATGAGAGTACAGTATCTGCCCTTAGTAGCTCCCATCAGTCACTATTATTAAAAGTATACATTCCAACACTGGAGATGCCTATTTCATCGGCTTAGACCACCTAGCACTGATCTGAACAGCAATGTCTTAAATGTATTATTGCTAACGGTAATGCAACAAATCACCTTTTTAAATCTCTCTCTCAACTCCTAGAGATAAGGACCACTCATGAAGCAAACTCACCTAAGCTCATGTCTACTATCTATCTATCCAGAAAGAAGTCTGCAAACCTCCGATCGACTGGTATGAAAACACATAAGCTTCACTCTCATTTCTACTCATGCAAATGAGTGTTTCTTTCCTCTCCAAATCCTTCTAGGATTAATAACTTGCCTTCTATTTGTTAGTCAATCTACCACTTCCAGGATTACAGCTAGAGAAACTGACATAAAACAGACTCATGTTTTACTTTTTGACATGGAGATTAGTGTAAAAACAAACTGAGACAGAATAAAGACACAGGATCAGAATGAGGCAACCATGGAGCACGCACCTCTCCTTTCCCAGTACTGGTGGATCATCTTACAGGCAGCAACAGAAGACAGGGAGTCACATTGCTGAAACTCCCTCATCCCTCAATACCTCAGGAATATCAGGAGTTTCAAGATAGCACAGAGTATGTAGATCCACGGATACAGAATAACACACCACTCCTTTGTTGCAGGGGAGCAAATACGAAAATTGAAGGCAAGAAGTTGGGACAGGTGCTTTCACCTGACACTCATTTACGGAAGTCTTACTCTTGGCCAGAGATCTGCTACAGCAAATCCTAGTTCCTCCTACTCCGTTCCATTCCCCTGGGCAACACTTGGGCTTTCACACTGCACCATTTCCCTTAAGGGCACAGGTGGACGATGAAGCAGAAAGAGGCTGAACTGTCTTGAGAGTAGAACATGGGCCCTCCCAGAGCCCTGCCTCTTACCTGCAGAATCTGCTCCATCAGCCGGCACGCTCTGGCTTGATGCTGGGGCTGCGTCCTTGACTTCGTGCACCTGGGCAGCTTCTTCCTGGTTTGTCAAGAATGTAGAGCACAAATCAGATTCAAGTGCTTGAAGCTTCAGCAAGGAATTCTGCCAGCAAAAGCAAAACATCAGGCCAGCTAAGTAGATGCCTAGCACACAACAGTGGTCTGCAGCCCCCACCGGCACCTTTCCCCAGTGCCGGGAAGGAAGAGGGTCCTAGCTGCAGCTGCCTCTGGAAAGAAGCTGGTTGTGCCTGAATCAGATGCGCATTATTCCACATGCAGCCTCACTTTCTGCCTCATTTAAATCCCAGTGTGTATGGATTATTGGTGACACATGGGACCGGTGATTTCATCAGCAAGAGATGCTGCATCTGGAGGACCAATCTTGAAAAGGTATCTGCTTTCCAAGTGCTGAGGCTTTACGCTTTGCAAGTGCTTCATTCATTGCGCTGACATCAGGAGCCGAGCCGATGACATTAGGCCCCTCCCAGGCTACCATTCATAAAAGCCACCGTCCCTCCAATGCAAAGACTGCAGCAAACCGCAGTGCACAAAGAGTTACTGCTGCAGAGGCCGCTTGGCATCGGGGAGGGGCTTGCGGGCTCCCTTAGCCATGCTGTGTGTGCCTATCTTCTAAAGTTACTTTCCTCACACGGGCTAGGATGACTGCAGCTGCCTCATATCAAGATCAAGGGAAGCAACCCCGCTTCCTGGGCCACTGAAGGAGAAGCAGTTTATCTTTCATAGCCCCCAACGCATCCTCCTGCCCACTTCCTTTATTACTCATTTTAAATTTCTCCCATGTTATTAGTAAGAACAAGTCATACAGACTGACGCACATTATCTGCCATGATGCAGATGCCCAGCAAACCGACTTCCCCAACCAGGTGAAAATGAGTCATACCTGAGGCTGGGGCTGGGTGCTGCTGCCTCACAATGGAAAAGCTCTGCAGGTCTCAGGAGCTCTCCCATCCACCCAGTTCCAGCTCTGGCAAGGGCGGCCAGGGGGAGCAGAACAACTGGTGCTTCTCCTATTATGTCTTCTGCTACACATACTCTCCCCTCTACATACCCCATTTCCCATGCACCAGGAACACTACTCCACAGCTCTGCCCCGACTTCACAGCCAACCTCATTCCCTCCACCTTTATGCCCTACTGAACACACACACACACACACACACACACACACACACACCCTCTTATCCATTCTGTGGATGTGAAGTGTGAACTTATAGTTCTAAAAGCTGCTCACTGAGTCTTCAATCTGTTGTGCTCAGCCATTCTGAAAGTAGCAGGCATCTTACCCACTCGGGATTCCCCCTCTGCTGTGCCTGGATAGGGCAGCATCTGACACAAACTGTGTCAGGCCTCACAGGCTGCAGCTGGAGAGCCACAGCTCACATAAAGTACCTGCCTTACACCGGGACAATTGCATGGCATCCTCCTCCTTTCCGGGATGGTTTCCCAGCAGCCGGGTGTGGGAGCAAGAGGTAGAGGTTACTGACAGGAGGTGCAGAAGGAGCAAGGGCTCCACATTTCTGGAAGGATTTATGAGTCAGTAACCAGCCACCTGGCAGATAAAAAGAATGATTTTGGGCAAGCTTCTCCCTGCAGGGCCTTGGAATGTAGAGTGACCTCTGAAAACCACCCTGAGGATTTAGAAACATGCCATGGAAATGTGATATACCACAACCACTATGGAAGGATCACATGGCAAGCCCTGAAAATATTATAAGTAGCATTATCATGTAATCCTGCAATTCCATTCTTGAGTATGTATGCGAAAGAATTAAAAGTGGGGCCATGGACCATTATTTGTACACTGACATACATAGCATTTCAACAGCCAGGAGGTGCATCGTGGACTGAATTCTGTCATCTTACCATTCATGTGTTCAAGCTCTACCCTCCCATGTGACTGCATGTGGAGACAAAATTTTAACAAAGTGGGTACAGTTTAATGAGGTCCCCTATGGGACCTAACACAGTATAGTATGGCTGCTGTCCTTCCAGGAATAAAAGACCTCAGGGATGCTCACACAGACAGAAGGTCATGTGAGGACCCTACCAGAATACAATTGTCAGCAAGTCCCAGAGAGACTGATACTGCCAGCACCCCTCTCCTAAGAGAGGGACCCCAAGAGAAACTAACACCAGGGGCACTGTGATCTTGGACTCCAGCTTTCAGACCTGTGAGAAAATACACTTCTGGTTGAGCCACCCAGTGTGTGGTATTTTGTTACGGTGGCCTTTGCAAACTAATACAAGGTGGAAGCAACCCAGTGTCCATGTAGATAAGTGGATAAACAAATGTGTTATACACATACAATGGAATATTACTCAGCATTAAAGATGGAAAGAAGTTCTGACATTTGCTACCACATGGATGAATCCTGAGGACCTTATGCTATGTGAACTAAGCCAGTCACAAAAAGATAAACTGTATAATTTCACTTAAGATAGTTAAAGTATTAAGTTCTTAAAGACAGAGAGTAGAATGTAGTTCTCAAAGGCTGGTGTTAGTGGGAAGATAGGGAGTTACTGTTTCATGGGTATAGAGTCAATTTTGTATAACGAAGAGCGATCTTGAGATAGATGGTGGAGGTGGTTGCACGGCAATGCGAATGCCCCTAAAGGCATTAACTAAAAAGTGGCTAAAATGGCAAATTTTATATTGTATATATTTTGCAATAATTATTTTCTGAAGGACAATAGGGAAAAGGGAGTGGGTATTTATCTCTCATTTATTTTTAACGTAGGTACCAGTAACTCTGAAGGGCTCTTGTCTGTTCTACGAAATGAAAGAGGGCACAGCTTCTAGGTTTCCATGGAGCCAGAGCAGGCGTCGGCTCTGCTATGTACTACGTCTGACTTTCAGCAAGCATCCTGGCTATTCCAACCCTTGGAGATTCATCTGTAAAAACAGGCAAAACTAACATTCACAGGGGCACCTGCTGGGAGGGCTTCTCTGCGGCTGGAATGAGGGCAGGCATGGAAAGCACTTTGCAGTGCACTAGCATGTGGCACACACTGCAGGCCCAGGCTCTGGTCAGAACGAGAACTGGAAAACCCCAGAGGCCTCTGAGAAGAGCTGTGACTGTGTGGGGAGGCCACACTCCACAGTGACTCTGACCTCATCTCTCCACCTTCCGGGGTCTCACTTATGCACACACCTAGAAAGGACCACAGGCTCCATGATGTCTACACCTCATTCCAACTTGCAGGAAAAAAAACAAAGGTGCACATATACTGAGGATGGGAGCACAGAATCTGGCACTATGTGCATGTTTGAACAGTGTCTGAGGAACTAAAACAGTGGTTCATGTAACAGAAAGAAACAGGATTTCACAGCATAAGACATTAAACTTCAGAATCAGTCTTCTGGACTCCTCTAGGGGGTGAGGGATAATGCTGTGACCCTACAGTAGCTACAAATATTAACCAGCTGTTCTCCATCTGTCTTGGCTACTTTCTGTCTTGTACCAATCTGAGCAAGTGTCTGAGTATCACAGAAGATCTACTTGCATGGCTGGTTTATTCCTCTCTGAGGTACTAGACAGAACAAAGCTTAAAGGAATAGGAAAGAGAAGATAAGGATCTCAAGAGACAAGAAGATCTCTAAGTAGAAGGAAAAACAACAGCTATAAATAGAGGATAAGAAGGCAAAATAGAAGAAACTCTGCAGACCATTTGTCCCCAACCACACCTTGACCTAATCCTGTACTGTCCAATTACCCAAGGAAAATCTGACATTCAGAATAACAAGACACTTATAAGTCCATCCAAAAAGAGGGTGTGGTCTTGGACACCTTGCATGGGATGGGGCCATAAAAGGATACACATCTCCTGATGACCAAGGAGCCCAGGACAAGGGGGTGAGGACCAACCTAGGAACAATGCATGCCGCTGTCACATAGGTCTTTCCAGTAGAGAAAGGAGACATCCAGTTTGACTTATCAGGGTCCGGCCCCATAGAGCCACCCCAAGAAGGCTGACAGGCATCTCGGACTACACACACAGGGTTCATGCCCCACCCGCAGACACGAAGGCACAGTGCAGCTCCCATGCTCAGGTGGATTTTAGCGTACAAACAACTGTACCAGGTTCTAGAATATGAGACTGACATCGGCCCCTTCCTACCCTCACTATTTTTATAGGGCTATGAATGAAAGAAACGGTGACTCCAAGAAGTGACAAACTCACTGCTCAATGATGCCCAATTTAGTGACCTTTAATGCAAGAACTTTCCCTTCTACGGAAGCACAGCAACTCCATGTGGCCAGTGTTTTCTCAAGCCAGTCCTTCCCTCATAGGATTTATGCTCCCCGCAGGAGTGCTGTCTCCAGTCAATCACTCAAGGCCAGCCTGCTAATGCTCTCCCAGGTCTGTTTCCAAAGTCTGCACAGACAGATGCCTAATCTGCAGGAAACCTGAGTAAGGGCTAACTGATCTTCCAAAAAACTACAACTGCCTCTGTTTCTCCAACCATCTCACCTGGATAAGAAAGAAGTCAGAGAAAAGTCTGTGAAACTTAGATGTGGTTTTCTAAGTACTAATTTTCCTTTTTTATGTAATGGAGAATATGTATCTTGTTTTGGAAAATACTCATTTTCTCTTCTCTACAATTACTCGGGTCCCACTGTAGTTGAGTTGGGATAGAAAACACCCACACAGGCTGGGTGGTTCAAAACTATTTTTGAGTGCCTTTGTCTGCAGTTCACTAGTTCCAGAGCAAGAACAGCTCACATGTAGTTTCTATGAAGGGGTTTAGTACCCTTCTCCCATCCCTTTGTCTTTCCAAGAACTCTACACAGATACTGTTTAGGAAATCTACTCAAAAATGGGGATACAACTGACTCCCCGAACACTTATTTACCACTGTTATTGCCTAGGTTTTCATGTTCCATGAGTATAAACTTCCACTAACCTCCAACATACACACGCCCACAAACACACAGAACCCTTCCTTT
>RJWT010052267.1:0-10584 GCA_004365215.1 Cuniculus paca
TCTGTCTCTCAATAGAAGATAGATAGAAAAATAGGGAGTTGGAGTACAAATAACTCCCCATATGATCTATTCTGTTGTCTAGAAAACATAGAAAGTGGTTTTTGAACTGTGGAGAAATAGAGAGAATTAGAGGATGTTCAGGTGTTTTAGTGCTTTTTCAGTGATATCCACACATGGTGCCTCTGATGGTACTTCGTTCTGAAGAAGACTTTAGTGTCCTTCCACAACAGTCAGCTTTATGGAGGATTGAAAGCATGTTTCAGGGTTTGGTGTTACTGGTTCTTAATATGGTCCTGCTACTTACTGTGTGACTGTGGGCTAGTCACGTAATTGTACTGTATCATCACATTTTCCTCAGCTCTTAAGCAAGAAGGTGTTGAGGATTGACTGAATTAGCATCATTATTAGCAAAGATCAATAAATACCAACAATTGCTGTCCTTATACCTGGTCTTATCTTGACCTTGACAAGCACATTATGTTTATAGTCCTCAGTTTGGTCATCAGTGAAAGGAATAGTTAAATGATAGTTAACAGCAGTAAATTCTACATTAGAACAACCCAGGATCACTACACATGAATTCAGAAGATTATTTTGAAGTCTTAGCAGTTGTGAAATTCTTTTGTTTAATGACTGAAATGTAAAAATCCACTGCTTCTCCAGAATTAAAAAAAGTAAACGAAAAAATCCAACAAAATCCTGCTTTCTCTTAGGGAACAAGTACACTGAAGAACCAGTGTTGTTGTCTAATGAACCAATAACCCAAACTTTGGATTTCATTACTGTTATGATTCCAGATCCCACCAGAGTCTCTTATCAAATGTGGCCTCATTAAGCATAAGAGGCAATGCACTGCTCTGTTAAATTGTGCTGAGCTAACTTGTGGCAGATATGAGCCAAAATGAAATGTAATTATTTTGAATCTGTTCCTATTGGACTGCAGTTACCCATCATAGACAGATATTAACACATGCAAAACTACTTGTGAATCATCTTTTACCCATCTAAGCATTATTCTGAATAAGAATACCAAATATCAAGCTTATTCAATGAGGCATCTGTCAAAATATGAGACTGTGTAAGCTTGGGTAAGTTACTACTACAACTAACCCAATAGGTTTTTTTAAACTCCTCTGTTGAAGATGGAAGTGTTCATAAAGACCTTTCAAAATGTAATCTGTGCTTTTGGATGTCAAGGACTTTTCAAAATGTATTTATAACCTTGGGAAAAGAGAATACTCATGGCCTTCTGGTAGTAATCGCTAACATTCTATATCAGAAATAGTCATACATGTTGTGTACATTAACAACTCATTTAATGTTTTTACAGAGGAGAAAACTGAAGCACACTGTGAGTACACAATTTACCATAGATACTAGCACTAGTTACTGGCACAGCTGGATTCATAACTAGAAAATATAGATTGGGTGTGTGATCATAAGCACTAAACTACTAATATTTACAAAAATTTCCTCTAAATTATATCAGTTTCTTTAGGGAAAGACAGAAACAAATAAGCACTGGATAGAGAGGCTTAAAACCACAGAATGCAAGTTTGTCTCTTATCTGGTGATATTTATGTCTCATTTTATTTCTCAGTGCGAAAAAAATGATATCAAGTGCAGCTCAGTTTTAAAATAGTAGAAAGAAGTTATAAAGTGGTTATCAAATTTGCCTGCGAGATCTGGATAAATTAGTGAAAGCAGGAATAGGTACAAGCTTCCGACCCTGTGTTCTTGGCAAAAGCCACTAGAGAATGTGTTTTCCTGGTGACAACCAGCAGTGACTGAGGGGACAGAAATAACTAGAAGACAATTAGCAATTCTAGAGAGAAGTGACAGAACAAGAAATGCTTGGGGGTAAAAGTGGGGTTGCAGGAATCTGGCTTCTGGTGATAACTTCACTGACAACCTCAACTCAAAACACAGCTAAAGATATATTTTAAATGGTATTTCAAAAGGATTTTACTATTCTACCTGAGTTCCTATGATCAACTGTTATAAATTTAGCCCACATTGTCCATCTCTGGTGTTTTTTTTCAGAACCAAAAGACACATGGGCAATATTACGAACTCTGCCCTGGACTCATTGGGAAGCAGAGCACTTTAATATTTATTGAATTGGAATTATAGTATTCCTTTATATCAGAAGCAATCACTATTGAATAGCCATTTCATATGTAAAACAAGTTAAATACCAACTCAGAGAAAAAATTAAAATCATTTATAGTCTTGCCATTTAGAAACTATCTGCTAATATATTTCAAAATACTTAAATTTATAGTTATAAGAACTTTGAAAATCAATGCATATAGAATTTTAAATCCTGTACTTCACTCAATGTGACTGTTTCTCTAGGTCATTACTTGTTTTTAAATTTCACTTTGAAATATTGAAAAAGTGGATAAAAACCCTTTGTACATTGTACCATAATTTCTTCTATATGCTTCTATTTCTGGAAAAATAGATTCTTTGTAGATTTTCCCTACCTTAGATAATACATATTTTAATATATGAATCTTTGGATTTTTGAAAAATTATTTTTATTTTGTCTTTCTTAAGATAGGCACTTGTTTCCAAAGATTTTTACACTATAAAATAAAATCTTTAACATGCATTAAAAACTGTTATACCAAAATGTCTTACTATTTCTTAGTGTTGTCAACTGTGTCAAAGGATACCCATTTCTCCAAATCCTCAGGTGAGGAACAAAGACTATCATTCAACATTTCTTGATTAATTTAATAGATAACTCTCAAAACTTATTCAATTCCTGTTTTTTAAATGCTTGTCAATGTTATTTCCAGATTTGCAAATCAATTGTCTATTCATATCTTTTGATATTTTAAGATTTAAAATATTAAAGAAGTGTTTTGTAATCTATGTTGTGACCAAAATGTTGGGAATTCTAAAAGTTGGTGCTATGGTTTGTATATAGATGGCCCCCCACAAGCCTCATGTAGTCATGGAAGCAGCTGAATCTAACATTTATGATTGGTTTGTTGTCTAGTGCTGGGATTGGTGGTGTGAGTTCTGCACCTGCCCAGGGGTGGAGCCGACATACAATGTAAGGTTGGAATGGGGGCAGGTTTTTCTCTCTTTTGGGCGGTTTGCTCTTGCTGCTTGCAGCCGCCATGAACTGCTGCCCCTCAGCCATACCAGCCTGCCTTGGAGCCAGCTGAGTATGGACTGAAACCCTCAAAACTGTAAGCTAAATAAACCTTTCCTTGCTTCACTTTGAGTGTCAGGTATTTTGTCTCAACAATGAGAAAAAAGTAACCAAGACAGTTTGTTAAAACAAAAACGTGCTAAATACCAATCAGTTTCACAAGGAACTTAGAAATTTTACTTTACTAAAGCTCAGCAAGACTACTTTTTAAAGAAATCTATAAAGAGTTAGAACAAATAGAGTATCTTAAATGTGTAAAATTATAAAGAAAGCAGAATTATCCTTACAGTCTTGGAGGTGAGGAAAAAATTCTGTGTACATAGACATATTCCTGAATTTTATTTTTTACTATAAGCATATAATAATCCATTGCTTCTGAATTCATATAATGCATTATAAAAACTTCAAAGAAAAAATATGTAAGAGAATAGTTATACAAATATTTTCCAAAATATTTTCTCCATGTGCAACCCCTTTGGGTTAAAAAGTCTAATAGCTTCCTCAACCCCATTCATCAAATTAGCCTTCAGTTTGTTTAAGTAGATGTACAGCTTTGAAGATGTGCATTTTCTTTGAACACTACCCCCCATCCTCTCGTTTCTCTTTTTCTTTTTTTGTTTTTTGTTTTTGCGGCACAAGGGATTGAACTCATGACCTACTGCTTCCAGGCAGGCACTTAGGCCACTGAACTAAATTCCCAGCCCTTGTCTTTTTGAGACAGGGTCTCACTATGGCATTCAGACTGACCTTGAGCTCACTTTGTAGCCCAGGCTGGTCTTGAACTCGCAATGATCCTCCTACCTTAGCCTCCCGAGTGCTGGGATTACAGGCGTGCACTTGGGACCAGGCCTGGTATGGTGTCTCTTTTTCTTAAACAAAGAGCACAAGTTTGCTTAGCAGCAAAATTTGTCTGTACTTTTCAGAAATTAATATGAATCTTCCTAAGTCTGAGAACAATAATTCTACTTGGCTTACTTCCAGGGGTCTGCAGGAAAGAAGTACAAACTGTAAGGAGAGTAATGATTTGTAGATATCTGCAGGAGGCCTTGGTCCTTGGTCCAGGAGTACTACTGCTGACAATTACACAAATAGTGTTCCTATGCAATTATCCCAGCAATAACCAATAGCAAGCAGAAATTATAGATTCCTGATGTGATTTATGCCCAGAAGTTTCTATGTAGTGCTTTGAATCAAAATGGCTATCTTTATTTTTTCTTCCTTTAAGGAAAAGAATCAGTCGAATTGTTAAGTGAATATAATTTACTTCCATCTAGTTTTTAAATGGCATTAGCACAGCAATCAGATGTCAAGGTGAAAGATAAACATGTCTGCTCCTGAGTGCATAAATGGCTAAAATACTAGATGAAGTGAGTACTATCTCCCTTTTTTTTGCACTTTAAATAGTATTAACCTTGTGCTGTGTCTAGTTATGATTTCTTAAACTGCTTTCTCTGCACAATGGGCAATCAGTTCCCCAATTTAAAATTATTCTCTAAGTTGTCAAGTTCTTGTCTCAGTTTTGAGGGCACAGGAAAAAAATTCATTTTGCTTTTCAGTTTTGTATGACGACTGCATTGTGTTTATTTCCAAGAGTCCTTCAATGTCCCCATTCAATTATCTTTAATTGAAAACTACTTGTGTTTATTGTTTGCCCAGGGGATTAAATTTCATGATATCACATAATATATTTTAGACAAATCAAATTGGAGGCTTCCTTCCCTTTTCTTTTCTTTTCATTTTTCTTTTCTTTCCTTTTCTTTTCTTTTTCTTTTTCACTTTTTAAAGATGCAAGTATTGATAACCATGAATGGCACATACTGAAAAGTAATAGCTTATAGGTTTTTAATAAACCAGGCAGTCATTGTAACGAAAATTAAATATAACTGAAAAATGGAAAGACAACAACAACAATGACAACAGAACCAAACACCACAGGTACACCAAAACCCTTCAAATGCCCCCTTCCATAAAAATGGCCAGAAACAAAGAGCAAGTGGAAAATAGATTTAGTGAAGCTGCTTTTGGAAATGGGGCAGATTCTGTTTGACTGAAAAAGTGAGCAGACTGGACAAACAAAGTTATTGCTCTACCTTTAATGAATTGAATGGAAATTGAATTCCACTGAACAAATACATTTTGTCTTCATTGAAGTTTAAAAAGTTGACATCCTCTAAAATTTGAAATTTGGTGGCTTTTTATAAAATGTTTCATATTTTTTGGGGGGTAGATGGTGATATTTTTGCTTATTAGATATATTAGAAAGATAAAATGATCTGTTAATTTTCTATTCTTAAATTCTGGAGCAGATGCTGCCTGATATAATCATATAAACATTTGGTGAACAAATGTTTGTTGGATTCAACATTATTTAACATAGTTTTTGCCTAAAGTCTGGGTAAGTTTCGTGATGGTTTGGCTTAGTGGGATTACTTATATGCAGGTTTTAGTACTAAACTAGGATGCATTTTAAAGTAATGGAAAGGCTTCTCAGGAAAATGTCTCAGGTACTAATATAGTATATACGTAGTAGTACAATTCAGGGTTGATTTGTCTACCTAAAATTCTTTTTTCTTTAAGTCCTACAACTAGCTTGTCTTCATGGATTTAATTATGTGGTCACCAAAATGCATCAGGCTACGATGTTCAAAGAAGGGAATTAACCATTTGAGTCATGATCAACTAAATAATTTGTTCTATTTGATAAAGACCAAAAGTCTATAGATCCTTCCCAGTTGATAACTGTTACTAATTCCAAATCATCACATAGCTCTAGAATGAGCATTGGGATTCCCAGCAGTACTGGGAACACTTCTGAAATATGTTTATTTTCAAACACATTTCTTATAGGAAATTTTTTGATTTAGCTTTGGAATTTAGTATGAAATCTCCAAAGAGCTGAAATGGTTGCATCGATGTCCAGAGTGTGATTTTAATTTAAACAGGTAGTCCACAGTGTGGTTAGGGTGGGATCTATGCTTGTTAAGAACAAAAATCTTGGTCCCAGAAAGATGGAACAACTCACAGAACTCATAAAACAATGAAAGAAAACAAACAAATGGAAATTAAAGAAGACTTATAAATGTTTGATATTTCTTAGGTATTAACCTTCAGGCAATTAGGATGCAGTGAAGTTGTCCAAAATACAATAATAGCCGGTGGCAATCCTCAGTCTAATGAAACAGATGTGGTCCAGACCTGGCTGTGATGCATTCATCAGAGAGAGGGATGTGGGCCGTATGCTGGAGATCAACTCATATCCATCAGGATAAGCCTGTTGGTGTTTTGACTTTGAACTGAGGATACTGTGCTTCTGGGCATTGTACTCATGTTTGGGTATATTTCAGTAAATGAACCGTGGTCCTCAGCATCCTAAATTATGTTAAAAATACTTTTATTTAGAAAAACTATTATTCTAGTAATCACATGTTGTTTATGTTTTCCTCATGCTGCCACAACTTTGTTCATGTTTACAACTTAGGCCAAGCAAAACAGTATTTGGATTTAAATAAAAAAGCTTCTGGAGAGATCTGTTCTAACATTAAAAAATAGAACATGGATGATCTATTTCCTAGACTCTTTGTCTTTTCCAATTTCAAGTTCTCTTGCTGTGTAGGCAAGCTCTATGCTTGAATTAGTATAGTCTGCCCACCAGAACAACATGGTTTGTAACACTATGTAAAGGAAGATTTTAAAAATATTAAATAAAACCACAAAAACAAACACAGCCTTCTCTTTTCTAACTCTAAAGTTCTTTCTTGATCCCATTAGAAATCTAGGAAATGTCAAGCTGATGGGCATTTTCCACCATCTTCTCATTTACCAGGGGTTTATGCTCCTTTTGCATGAGAACTCAGCTAGATTCCAGTATGTTAGGATATCACAGCTCAGCTTATTTCTGTCAAAGGGTAGATCCTCCATAAAAGGCATCAAATAAAAAGTCTGCAACTCAGAAATGCTGGTGTCAAGCACCTGTTATTAGAATGATCAGGAGTGAATACAGCCCACTTGTTAGGGAAATCTAATACACAATCGACACGGCCTGAAGTCCAATGGGAGTTATTTTCTGTTCAGCACTCCACTGGTGGCTGCATTTGTGAATCAACTGAAAGCAACTTTTACTGATATGATCACTTTACTTTTGTTTGCATTTTGAAGTGTGTGTCTTTGATGGATATGTAAGGAATCCGCTTAGACACCTCTGACAGAAGACACCAGGCAGAAGATATGACTAGATTTTGAGCAATCCTGATTCCACCAAAGTGATGACACAGACTTCTGAGTAAAACACAGCAAGTCAGTTTGTTAAGAGACTAAGCATTATGTGACAGAAACACCTAAGTCACTGTTCAGAATGCTTGTCTTTGAAGGCTGGAGAGAAGCTTTCTGTCTCAAAGGAGAAAAGAAAAAACTTCCCAAGGCCAAAGCACCCCAGGATGTAAAAGCTTAGAGTAGAGATTTGCTGACCTCTTGTTCCAATCACCAGTACCTCATTTCTTTGTTCTTCTCGTTAAGAACCCTCTGCTAAAATGCAGGTAGTCTCCTCTACAGATCTTGTCTTGGACTTGTTCGTTAGTAGTATGAACCTTTGCTTTTCCCATTTCTTACTTTTAGAGTATATTCTTTGCCTGCTGTGTATGTAGTCAATATTTTTGGTCTCCTTCAAAAGTCAGGCTTAAATCTGATTCTTGGGGCAGTATTTCATAACTAAACCTTTCTTGGCTATGGCCTGAGTCCTTGCTCAACCTTTCGCCTGCATTTGGAACAAACGGGACTCATTTAGGATACTGTAATTTGCATTGGGACAAATATTTGATAGCCCTGTGTTTTGGTTACTGACGCGCAGTAACCACAGTGTAGTTATGCTCCCCAGCTCAACACTGGGCTCTTGAGGGCTGGAACACATTTCTTATGCTGTGTTTTCTTCCCTCTGCCCTGCATCCAGAATGGTCTAGTCACTGGTAAACAACAGGTTCTCAGCACATCTTATGACTATGGAAGGAAGTGTCTTTATGATGAATCTGCTCAGGGAAGGTGAACATCAAGAATGCAGGAGACAGTGGCTGTATCAAGTGCTGTGTTGTGAGTGGCTGCTGCTGCTTAATGAACTAATCCCAATGTGGTGATTCAAGATAGCAATAAGTTGCTATTTATCAGGGTTTGGAAGTAACTGCTCCACTCTTTTGCACATGGAGTTAGCTTGGGTCCCTCTAGATCCACTTGGTGAATGAGTTCTAAGAATGTACCAAAAGGTAGGAAGTAAAGGCTAACAGCCCAGTTAAAGGCTATGTGTAGAATTAGCAGTGCATTTATTAGAAGCAAAATCTGCCTCTTTATGGTAAAGCAGTATGGTTATCTTGCAGAAAACCACATGTATTTTGAACAAATCTGGAAAATAAAGACTACTGTATGTTGTTTCACCAAGGAAACTATGCAATGCCGTGTTGCATAAGGTGAGGAAGTACCTCGGTAGTGATGGCAGTTAGCATTTCTTTAGTGTTTGTTTAATTTGTGCCTGACACTGGGATAAAAGGCTTAGGCACAATTTCCATTTGATCCTCATAACTTAGTAGTTGAGGAGGCGTTATTGCCCCTGTTTACAGAGGAAGAAATTGAGATACAAGGAGGCAGTGTAGCTTGCTCAAGTTTGTAACTATTAAATGGTGAAGGCAGGATGTGAATCAAAGTAGCCTAATGCCAGAATCTACAGTGTTCTTGTCAAATGAAATACTAGCAGCCATTTGTCCACAGGTTACAAATCTGATTTTGGACCAATGCATATGCTTGTCAGACCCCCAAAACTTTTGATTATTGCATAGTATAATTTGTGTGTGTGTCCTTGGTTTTTATCACAGTCTTAAAAAAAAAGTGTGTATTAGAAATGCTTACATTTTAAGAAATGTGATTAGCCTCCATCTTTCCAAGGCAAGCTTAGCCTCAAATATCTTGTAAGATCAATTAACACCTTCCTTTAAAGTTTTCAGAAGAAGAGTTGATGGTACACGGAGGATATACTTTATTTGGGCTCGTAACAGTCTTGGTCAAAAATTCTTTGCAAAGCCGGGCATGGTGGCGCACTCAGGAGGCTGAGACAGGAGTATCGTTGTGAGTTTGAGACCAACCTGGGCTACAAAGTGAGCTCAAGGCCAGCCTGAACGGCATAGCAAGACCCCGTCTAAAAAAGACAAGGGCTGGGAATTTAGCTCAGTGGTGTATGCACCTGCCTGGCAAGTGGGAGTTCGTGAGTTTGATCCCAGGTACAAAGAAAGAAAATCTTGCATTCCTTACAATCTTGGGGAAATTGCTGACCCCTCCCTCCAGAGCCTAATTTCTTGGTTTATAGAAAAGAGCTAATGACAACTATTTTTAAAGGCTTTGAGAATAAAAAAATATGCTATGTGTAATGTACCCAGTAGTAATAGGTTTTCATCGAGTGCTGTTTCTTTTAATGGTGTTTTGAGTGTTGCACAGAACCGGTACATAAAAACATTTCCTTTTCAAGTAGCTGCTACCCTCTAAATGCAGGAGAAATCCCCAATGAAATCCATACACCAACTCTCTTATATACAACTACATAAATTGCCCAGTTTACTTCTTAGTATTCAGTGTCATGCTAGGTCCCATACACTTCTTGTGCAAAATATTCTGTAGATTTAGTACAAGTGAAGGGATATAGAAAATCAATCCAGGCAATTGCTCCTTCATTTTCTGATCATTCTTTCTCTTGTATGCCCAGCTTTGAGTGAACGTAATGTCTTCTATATAGACCATGAACATTTCCTCTGCACTGTCCTCTCATAAAAGGTATGGCTCAAGGTGCTTCTCCCTTGGAGAAAGGTTTGTTGTGAAAATTTCTTTCCTGCTCTCCCTAACTTGGTATTTTCTTAATAGAGTCTGAAATTTGAAATTCGAAATTTGTAATTTGTATCTGGGCAATGTGTTCATTTTGAATTTTTACGCTTTGGATGGATTTCTTAGTAGCAGCTTTAATGAGGCAGAATTTTAAACATTTTATTTATTTACTTTAACTGACAAGTTTTATTGTGTGTGTGTGTGTCCTAGAGAATATACTGACAAGTCTTCATGCAAGGTGGGTGTTGGAGCTGGTTATTCTCTCGAGTGCCTAAATGACACCCTGACAGACTTGAGACATCAGAGCTGTTGGGGTTTAGGAGAGGAGATTAAAAAATAACAAGAATAAAATGCATTGATTTATCTTATATGTCTGGGATATAGGAGAACCAATAAAATCAGTTATTACTGGGAATACTATCTCAGCGGCTGCAGTATGGTCTCTTTCTCTGTTCTTGGGGAACTAACTTACAAGTAGCTTTACTACTTTAAATGTGGCTCAGTGCTGAGCAGGATTTTCATGTCTCAAGGGTTCAAGTCTTCTATCAACCTCACCCTTTTTCCCT
>RJWT010052268.1:0-10582 GCA_004365215.1 Cuniculus paca
TTTTTTTATATTTTGGCTTTTTAATATAAGAGAAACTATGAACTATATAAGCTTGTGTTTCTAACTTACTTCATTTACTGTATGGTTGAAAGATGTATCAATTTTTCTACAAATGACTCTAGTTTGTCCTTCTTTAAGACACAGTACTAGTTCTCTGTGTATAAATGATATTTTCTTTATTCCCTTCATCTGTTGGTGGATGTACAGGCTGCTTCTAAGATTTAGCTCTTATGAATTGTGCTGCTATAAACACAAGTATGCATGTATCATTGTAATATGATGTCTTTCACTCTTTTGGTAGTATACCTAGAAGGGAAATAGATGAATCTTATAAAATTTCTAGTTTTAGCTTTTTGAGAAATCTCCATACTGAATTTCATAATGTTTGCACTAGTTTACATGCTCACCAACAAACAAGAAAAGTTCTTTTTTCCATGCAGCCTCATCAGTATTTGTTATTATTTGATTTCTTGATGATATACCTTCTTTCTGTACAGAAATGGAATCTCAGTGTTTTAACATGCATTTCTTAAGTGACCAGTGATGCTCAACATTTTTTTAATATATGTATTGCTCATTTGCTCTTCTTCTGAGAAGTGTCTGCTCATGTCAATTGGACATTTTTTATTCAATCTTTTAATTTAGGGATCTCTAAAGTTTTCAGTTTTTTGAAACTGATAATAATATTCTATATATTAATTCTTTATCCAAGGAAGAACTGGAAATAAATTTTTCCAACTATGTAGATTGTATCTTCTCTCTGTTGGCTGTTTCTTTTGCTGTGTGAGAACTTTTCAACTAGATATGACACTATTTGTTGATTCTTAGTAATATTTCTTATGTAATTGGGGTTCTGTTCAGAAAATATTTGCCTATGTCTATACCTTCAAGAACTTCTCCTATTTTATCTTCCAGCAGATTGTTCTTCTGTTTTAATATTTAGATCTTTGATGCATTTTGATCTCATATTAGTACTTGGTGAGAGATATGGGTCTAGACTCAATCTTGCATATTAATATAGCCAGTTTTTCCTGCACACTTTGTTAAAAAAGCTATCTCCCAGTAAGTTTTTTTTTTTCCTCCTTTCAAAGTTCAGGCTAGCTGAGTGTGCCTAAAATTGGCTCTCCATATTCTATTCTGTTCCACTGATTCACAAGTCTGGTTATTTGTTTTGCTTTACTAATATGATGCTGCTTTTATCACTGTAGCTTTGAAGTATAATTTGAAGTATGATATTGTGATGTCTCCTGACTTGCTCTTGCTGCCCAAAATTGCTTTTGCTATTTTAGGTCTCTTCATGTTCCACATGTTTTCTCTAGTTCTGTGAGGAATACTATTTGTATTTTCATTGGGATTGTGTTTAATCTGTGGAACATGATTTGAAAATATGGCCATTTTGACAGTATTGGTTCTTTAAACCTAGTCTTCCTGGATATCTTTTTATTTTAATTTGTATTGTCCAATGTAATCATTGTATTTTTCATTGAAAAAGTCTTTCAATTCCTTGGTTAGGCTAATTTATTTTTTCTTAATGCTACTGCAAAAGGTAATTTCTTTTCACAAATTTTCTTCTCAGTGACTTTATACAGCCTGCAAGAATGCTATTGATTATTGTGTGGTTACTCTGTGTTCTGCTGGGCTATTTAATTTAGGTATTAATTCTAGGAGTCTTTTGGTGAGATCTTTTGGGACATCTATCGTGAGGATTATGTTACCTGCAAATAATGATAATATAACTTCTTCCTTTCCAATACCTTTTGTTTCTTTCTCTTGCTTCATTGCTCTGGCTAATATTTCAAGAATATATTGGAAAACAAAGAATATATTGAAAAGAACTGTTGATAACAGACATCTTTGTCTTGTTCCTAAGTTTAGAAAGAAAACTTTCAACTTTTCCCCACTCAATATGATGTTGGGCATTGGTTTGTCATAAATGGATTCTATCAGATTGAGATAAGGTTCTTCTGTACACATTTTCATCACAGTCACAATTATGAATGGGTGGCTTTTTCTGCATCTATTGAGATGATCATGTGATTTTTAATCCATGCTTCAGTTTATGTGCTGTATTACATTTATTGATCTACATATGTCGAAACATCCTTACATCCCTGGAATGAATCCTACTTGGTCATGATGTATGATTTGCTGTATTCTGTTTGCCAGTATCTTATTGAGGATTTTTGTGTCTATGTACATTAGATTATTGGCTGTAGTTCTCTTCTTTGGTTGAGTCCTTTTCTGGATTTGGAATGAGGGCAATGCTGCTTCCAGGAATGACTTTGGGAACATTCTTTCCCCAAAGAGCTTCTTACATTAAAGAGCTTGAGGAGTATTGGTGCTAGAGCTTCTAAAGTCCTTTTTTTTGGTATGACTGGTTATGTGTTCTGCAATTCCATTTATTCTTTCAAATAACTAATCCTTCTATTCATTGATTTTTTTTTCATTGTTACTGTCATTGTTGTTTCAATTTCATTAACTTCTACTCCGATTTTTATAATTTATTTCTTGTGCTAGCTTTGAATTTGGATTTTTCTAATTTTTTTAGGGCCTTGAGGTGCATCATCAGGTTACATATTGTATTGCTGGGTGAGACTTTCTACGGTTATCTATTAAGTCCATTTGTTTGAAGATTTTGTCAATGCTGATTTTTTTTTGGCTTTTTTTCTAGTTGATCTCTTTATGACAGTGGGATTTTGAGGTGCTCACTTATAATGAAGTTGGTGTTTATCTAATTTTTTCATGTCCATGAGTGTTTTGTTTTATTAACTGGGCATGCTGGCACTTGTTGAATATATGCTTATAATTACTTCTTCCTGTTAAATCTGTCCCTTGCCCTATATGTAGTGACCTTCTTTGCCTCTTCTAATCAGTTTCAGCTTGAAATTCACTTTGTCTGAAATTAGCGTAACTATTTCTGGTGTTATCTGGGTTCCTATTGCATAGAATATTATTTTCTATCAGTTGATTTTTAAACAACGAATTTGTTTGTAAAAACTCTATTTCCTTTTCTTTTAATTTTAATTTAATTTAATTTATTTATTTTCTTTTTTCCAATACCAGGGATTGAACTCACGACCTTGCGCTTGCCAGGCAGGCACTTATGCCACTGAGCTAAATCCCTAGCTGAAATTCTTTTTTAATTAAATGTGTTTCTTGCATGCCGCATATTGTTGGGTTTTGTTTCTTTATCCATTCTGCCTTCCTGTGTCTTTTGATTGGGGAATTGAGTCCATTTACATCGAGAGTTATCATTGAAAGGTATTAATTTGTTCCTGCCATTGCATTATTTTCCCTTCGATGACTTATTTTTTTCCTTCTACTTAACTGCTCACCCTGTCAGATGTATTTATTGTATTTCCATTATTGGCCTTTTTGCTTCATTGTCTATTTCTAGGATATCCTCAAGAATTTTTTGTAATATTGCTTTGGTGGTCATGAAATTCTTGAGGTGTCCTTTGTCATGGTAATACCTTATTTCTCCATTAATTTTGATAGGAAGTTTTGCAAGATATGTAAGTCTGAGTTGGAAGTTGGTATCTTTTAGGGCTTGAGACACTTTGTTCCAAGCCCTTCTGGCTGTTAATGCTTGTATTGAGAAATTTGCTGTTATGCTAATAGGTTTACATTTTTAGGTGATTTGTTATTTTTCTCTACCAGCATTTAAGATTTTTCACTGTGTTGGGTTTCTGTGTTTGACTATAATATGACATAAAAAAGTTTTTCTTTTAAATGTGATTATTTAGGACTCTATAGGCCTTATTTGTATGTTTATTTCTATCTCTACATTTAGAACATTTTCTGCTATTATTTCTAGGACAGTTTTTATGGAATTACTTTTTTATTTTTAATTAATTCCAATTAATCTTGAATTAGTCTTCTTTGCATCGTTTAGCAATTAGCAAATCCATTTTTTATATTCTTTTGTTGCTCTTAATCTTTGAAAGAATCCTTATCTTCTAACTCTGAAATTCTGTCTTCTCATTTGTCTCTTTTGCTGCTCATACTTTCAATATAAATTTGATTTTTCTTGATTTCTGATGCAATCTTTTTCAAGGACTCTAATTCTTTGATAAACAGGTCATTCAAGTTTTGTATCATTTTGTTTCTCTCAGGTAACTTCTATTAGTGTTTTCTAAAATTGATCCTTTTGTTTATTGTTCCCATTATCTATGTAGTTATAACTTCTAAGATCTTGCTGAGCCCCTCTTTGATTTGCTTTTTAACCTACTTTGTTATCCTTTCAAATGATTCAGGTGTGTGTTTTTTGCTAGTCTCCCCCTTGATGCCCTCTTGATCAATTTTGGCTAGATGGGAGTTTTGGGAGGCATTTCATTACCTTGTCTTCTAATGTTTCTACTGTGTTTCATTTTATTTTGTACTGAGGTTTGTGAGCACTTATACAGGGAATGTTTTATACTATAGTATATTAGTATAGAGGTCTAGTATAGAGATCTCTTTAGATAATCTGCTTTTCAATGATGAACTTTAAAGTTAGCTAACTATAGTCCTTTATCACTGTCACAATATCTAATCAGTCAGTTAATTTAGGAAGGGAGGTTGCAGTACAGTTGACCCAACTTTCAGTTCTCTTAGAATGGACTGAAGTATTGTTAATGTCATAAAGATAATCTGGGTGTTAGTATATGGAAAAAAAATCCATTAGTGAAAACAATTATGTAACCCTGCCAATAGTAAACAAATCAGCTACAGTAATATCATTCAAGATAAATTGGATATTGACATACCATGAAAACCAATAATGTACCACCATTAACCACAGGGAAAAAAAAATCCACAATTATAGTATAAACACTAAAACGGCCCAGATATTGACATACAGCTACTATGTGCTAAATGTGACAACTGTGTCTACACTAATGGTAAAAAAGAACACACCAGTATTTATAGAGCTAACTATCTAAAGGATAATAAAACTTAAAATTTATGCTATTAAAGATATAAGGGGCTGAGAACAGCAGAATGCAAGAAGAAAAATTTGAGAACATAAAGTATAGGAGATAAGAAGAAAAGAGAAATAACACAAAATATTCTGTTAGGGAATAGAAGGATATTTATAGAATTAGTAAAGGTAACAAAAACTATGAGAAATAAAACACAGAAAGGAGAAAAATTAATACAGACAATAGAAATAAGAAAAAAATAAAAGGAAATAAAAATTAAGAAAAAGAGAGTGATAATAAAAGAAGGAAAAAGGACAAAGGAAACATTCAAGATCCTATAAGTCAGTGAAGAAGAAAGAGGAAGAAAAAAAGAACCCAAAAATAATTTCTCTGTTTTGAAAGAGTGGTTTCCTTTCAGAATCTGCAAGTGTTAAGACTAGCAATTCTTGTTTTTCTCCACCTACCTTTAAGATCTGTGATTTTTTAAGGATTCCCTGCCCATTACAGAGGCCCCTCAATTTACCGAGGCTATGCCAAAGTCAAAACACAGTTTGTGAACAGGAAACAAGCAGTAGGGCAAGCATTTGAATACTCAGTGCTGACACTTTTAACACCCTAAGCACTCAAGTAGGGCCTGGTCTTTGCCCATGGGAGAGGAGGAGGCTATGTCCTTCCTGCACAAGATCAATTCCCTCTATTTTCAGCCTGGTCCCTGTCTTTGGATACCTCCATGGCTGTATCTCACCCAGTAACTATGGGACAACAACACTGGAAACCTTGAAGTGAAGTCATTCTGCAATGTTCCAAGTCCTAGATTCAGATACTCAACACTTTTCTGAATGGTACCCAAATTACATTCTCTGTACCAATATGGTAGGCCCCTAGGATCACTCTCCAGCTGTTGCTTGCCTGTGGAAAAACTCTAGTTGGAACAAAACTCTGGGCTGTCACTGCAGATCAAAACTGCTGGTCCAGGGATAGTGTAGTCCTGCACTCCCTATTTCTCCATGGAGCTCCCAGCACCCATCTTGCTTTAGAAGAATCAGGCCAGGGAGAAAAGGTAGATCATTTCATTGCCTTCTCTGCCTTGTGGTCTGCCTCTTCAATTTCTCTGTACTTTTAATTATGCTGTCAGTTCCTTCCTGATTCCTGGATATCTACTTCTCTTTTCTTTTTCTTTCTCAAATTGTTGTTTTCCAGCGTCTACATTCTGAATCTCAAAAAGGTAAATTGGTGCTGCTTGCCACTCTGTCATTTTAGGAAAAAAAAATTAAAATCTTTATAGTTTTGCACTCTTGAATGTGGAAAGTGGTGGGATCTTGCTAGTTTCTAAGATGCCTTCTAGTCATCTTTGTTATCATCCTAATTCAAAATACTTTGGCTTCTTTTCAATATTAATCTTTTCAGAAGTCATCCTATTCTTTCATAGGCTCAATTTTGTAGATGCCTTCTTTCTGACCACCAATAAAGTTTTTAAATTATCCAGTTTTTCTTTTGGTCTTGATTTTGCTACAGGCAGCCAGCAGTGTCCATGGCAGAGACTTAAGGTATTGCTGCTGTGAAACTCTCTCCACTAGATGGATTAGTCCACTCATCCATGCCATCTTGATCTTGTCTCTTATAAAGTCTAAGGATAAGGGCAGAATGAAGATAAAATTTTCTTCCAGATTGTACTACACAGGGTCTCATGCCCAACTGCTAATGGAATTCTTGTTCCCAACCAGAACCTCTTGAGTGTGGTCTTTACTGTCTGCATTTTTATCAGCATTCTGGTCATCTGGGCTTTGGCCAGAATTTTCTGTGAAGCTCAGATTATTACATCATATGACTTTTCCATCTCATATCTACAAACACTTCCAAACTCTCATGAGCTAGATCCAGATGATTCTGAAATAGTCATACAATGACTTCACAATTAGTACCAATGTCCATCTTAGACACTTGCTCCTCAGTGGTACCAAATATCTGACACTCACAATTTAAAAAAGAGGGGATTATTGTGGGTCTCAGTTTCAATCCATGGTCAACTGACTCCAAGGTAAAAACAAGATGGCAGAGAGGCATGGTAGAGGAAAAGGTGCTCAACACAGAAGCCAGAGACAGAGAGAGAGAGAGACAGAGAGAGAGACAGAGAGAGAGACAGAGAAAGACAGGAATATAGCCTTCCAGTTCACATTCCCAGAGACCTAATTCCAACTAGGCCCTACCTCCCAATAATAAACTGAGCTACAAAACTTATCAGTGGATGAACCCACCAACAAATATGGTACCCCATGATATAATCACCTTCCGAACACGTGAAACTTTTAGGAACATTTTAGGTCTAAACCATAGCATTATAGTATCCAATAACTGTGAATGGGTGAAATAAATTATAGTTCACCAATATCATGCAATAAAACTTACCCATAAAAGCAGAATTCTCTCCAAAATAATCAGTAACATAGCAAATTAAAGAGTGAATAGTCTTAAATGTAAAGATTATGAAATACTACTACATATAGCTACATACTACATAAAGCTACATCTAGCTATATGCAGCAGATTACAAATGTTTTTAGGTTTGTCATTTATTAAGAGTATAATAATACTAACTTCAAGGTAATTTGAGAAGATTATGTTGCTATATGCAATAAATACACAATAGAATATATAGTATGATTTTATACAACTGTTAACCACAAACGTGCAGACTTAATTCACAACACATACACAGAAATGTAGATACACACAAATTCAGAAATATTGTGAGCAATCTTCATACTCTTTCATTATTTTCTACATTTTCCTTCTATTGCAAAAGGTTTAAAAGGTATGGAAAGATATGTCTTAAATAAAAGCAGTAATGCAAACAAATAAGCAAACAAACAAACAAAAACAGGAACATTTTTGTCTAACTTTTGCTTCTGTGGGATTTTGAGTGGTTTGAACTACAGTGACCCTTTTAGTCTTTTTTCTAGAATATGAATCTGGCAACATAAAAGTCACACCAAGACTTTAATTTATTAAGTGTGAAATAAAGTTATTTCTGCTTGTAGATCTAGGCTTGCTTTGAATAGGAAATAACCAAAATGATTCCAGTAAAAAAGAAATGCTTAGCAATCTTGAAATGAATGGTGGGGACTACTGTGGAGTTATCTTGCCACTGTCAAGATACTGCTTAGTAACCCCTACCTAGCTACGCCTGCAGTTAGACCAGGGAAGAGCCTGCAAAACTATTTTCTTCCTAAAACATAACTTTTTGGCTGTTTATTGAAGAAGACAGTCTTTTTTTAAAATCAATCATTGTGTCTTCTTTTTAATAGTCCATGTATACTTAACACTCTTCATCTTTCCATTTTAAACAATGCAATTGTCAATAGTTTATTTAACTTGCCCTAAGCAATATTTTGTTAAAAACTAGCTTTTATATGATTTTTACACTATGCAGATACAGAAAAAGGAAAAAGAAACCTTCTAAATGGAATTCATTTTCACATAAATATAGACATATCAAGTAATGTTTCAGCATTCACACAGGAGGTAGTTTAATGGTTCAAACTTTCAGTGACAGATTCTGCTTATTTTTATAAACATATTTTTATGGTATTGACTTCTCTCATTCTACAATTCATACAGATATATAATTCCTTTACTAAAATTTCAAAGAGTGATCAGTCTCTGAAAACTAAGATTTTGTTCACTCATTTTGTGGGAAAAGCCGACCATATCTGAAATGATGAACAACTATATTAGCAGCACTTTTGTGAATAGCCACATACCGCCACAAAATGTTAATGTGTTTGGTTATAGGAGGATTCCTCAAACTCTGGGGAATGTGTAATCTAATAAAATGTGTACTCATCACATAATCATCTCCAAATTTTAAAATGTTCTAGTTCTAAAACCTATTAGGTCATACTGGTTTCAGGAATATAGATCGGTTTATTCCCATTGCAAGAACATTGTATTTTTTAAAATATAAAAATACAGAAAAGTTTTATACTATTACGCAGATCAGACAAGTGTTAATATTTTAATGAACATCGTATTGACTTTTTCTATGTTTATATGTTTAAACACTGAATAAATATACACTATTTTGCCATTAACTTCACTTAGTATTATAACATTGTTATACTCAGGGGTCATGGGGAAAAAGATTACAATCAGGACACAGAATTTATAATATTATTTATGATGGTTACCCAGTTGTTAGACACAAGAAAGTGCCGGAAATCTGTCCACAACACCAAAGTCTGTTCTAGGAAGGCCCAAAGGCCAGCGGTGGAAGCTAGAAAGTCTATGCCAGCAGGATGAAGGATCTGTACTAGTAGGTTGAGGGCTCTACAGTGGAGCCAAGAAGCAACATTCAAATAAGAATCAGGGCTCTCTGAAAAGCAGCACAGCCATCCTCAGCAATGAGGTCCCACACTCCTCTGACAATGAGAACAGTCAAGTACATGCCAGGAAACCAGTGTGACAACTTCTCCTCAAGTTTGAGCAGCAACCGTCTTCCCCTCCGGAGCCAGGAAGCGATGCTCAACACAAAGACCAGAGTTCCCCAAAGTGAACCGCAGCCACTCTCACCAAGGTCCCGAGCTCCTCCAATGATAATAGCCAAAGTCATATTGAGGAGCCAGCCTGACAAGCTCCTCCAGGAGAACCAATGGCTCCAAACAAGAGCACTTAGGAGAACCCACATTGCCTCTGCTCTTCCTCTCCACATCTCTTTTTATGCTGGCAACCTTTCTCAGGTGGATTGTCTAAGTGCAGCACCATGCCAATTTAATTCAGCTGGTGCCAAGTTGACTACTAGTTCTTAATCCATAACAAACATTAACCCCTTTCACTGTAAATATAGGTTTGTTTCGTCATTATAATGAAATATTGCATGCATATACTTTAACAATTTTTAGCCATATGTTTGCTTTATAGGGTGGTCATCACTATAAGCAACACTGTGATAAACATCTTCATAGATGCTAGGAGTTTCTAGCCAGAGGACATGATTGTCTTCCCATTTGATATGTGTTTTTCAAGTTATCTGAAGCACAATTATGCTGAAGCACGATACCTATTTTTATCTTCACATATAGTACACTAGTGCTCATTTTCCCACACCATCATTAGCATTGGGCGTTACAAATAGTTTAAGTATTTAACACAAGCAAAACACAGGCCCAAATAATTGAGCATGCATTCTATAATTAACTGGAGAGCATAAATATATTAGACATCAAAGTTAATCAAGGAATAAATCTTGGGAGAAGACAAAGCAGACTGTTCCATATTTGCAATTTTTTTTAAAAAAAGTATACTTATTCATTATTAAATAACATTATTTTTATTGGACTTTTAAAATGAGGGAATCATTTAGTAATACCTTTCTTTCCAAACCACTTCCATAGCTATAGGTCAGAAAAAAATTAATGTACCAGAAATTTTATCATGTACAGAGAAAATACTACACCCCCATCTATACAGAAGAAATTAGTTCCACTGTAAAGACATAAAAAGATATAAAACTCTCAAAAAAAAAAGTGTTCATGTGTTTTGTGGGGAAGAAGCTGTGTTATACTGAAAGGAAAAGTGACATGAGTTTAAAAATTTGATCAAAAGTGCCTGTTCCTTAATGTACCTATTGTTTGATTTTAGTGACTTGGCTTGACTTTTTCTGTGTCTCAGAGTTTTTATAG
>RJWT010052269.1:0-10610 GCA_004365215.1 Cuniculus paca
AACAAATATCTTAAGTTAGTTAAATGAATTTTCCATCTGTTTCATCTGAGGTTTTACCTGAGTTCTTGACATTTAGGATAGTAATTGTCATTCAGTGAAAAATGGGGAAAAACAGGAAAAAGAAAAAGATTAATACATTGATTTTTCTATGACTGCCCAAGAAATGCACTCAGGGAAGAAAAAAGGGACAATATTAACAAAAGCTCTCAGTGGGAGAACTTCATCAGTTAAATTAAAAAAAATGATTGTTGAAAATAGCACCTCTTCAAAATAAAGCATTTAAACTGGGGAGAGAGAAATGGCAATGAAAAATTGAATTCATGCTTGAAGCCAATAATATTCCTTTCATTTTAGATATTAAAAAGAAAAAAAATCATAGGGTTTTATAGCAATGCCCAAGCAGATCCTATAGATATTAAGGAACTCCTACCATTTCTTCTTAATGAAACAAAGAAGCAGAATGAACAAATGGCAGAAACGTATAAATATAAATGATGGATTGATCTTTAAAATCAGTGATCATAAAGGTCAACTAAACAGTCATTTAAAGAGTTTTTTTATTGTCTCTCTTATAAAAGAAAAACTTATGTTGAAAAGTGACATTATCATAGTAATTAACAAAGCAAGCAGGCCTGGGAGCGCAGACCCATAATCACGGCACGCTGGGAGACTGAGGCAGGAGGAAGGCAAATTTGAGCCCAACTGAGGAAACTTAGCAAGATCCTGTTTTGAAATGAAAAATATAAATAAATTAAAATGAAATAGACTGGGGATGTAGCTTACTATAAAGGCCTGCACTGCATTTTCAGTACCATACACACACACACACACACACTCTCACATAAGTACATTAAACCTAAGTGAAAAACTAATTCTAAAGTGTGTATCAAAGCAAAGCACACAAGCTCATCAGACAATCAGTAATGAAGATGTTTCCTGTGCCTTTTTAAAGGCACATACAGCATAATTTCCCTAGAAAAGAATATAATTAAAAGGATTTTTAAGGAATAGTAAGTTCCAAATTCTGATTATGGCAGTGATAAAAAATAGAATCATTTGGGTACAAGGAATCATTGAATTATTAATTTGTGGCTCAGAGTTGTAAAAGGATGATTACTCCTCATTTGATGAGGATCTATTTACAAGGTATTTTTGGTTATGATTTGTGATATGCTATGTTATACTCAGGTCACAGAGATTTTACATCCTTCTTCAAAACTTGAAGTAAGACCTGTATTTTCCTGTCACTTTCTTTGCTCAAATCAGAAAAATAAGCTTTGATTGAAGGGCTATATGGCTACCTCAGGTTCTACCTATTCCTAGATCATTCATTTTACTGAGTTTCACTGCCATGAAATTTAATTTTTCCTTTTTCACTGAGAATTATCAATGTTTGTGTTCTTTTTTCTGGATATCATGTGGAAAATAAACATCTTTTCCTTTCAAGTATCTCATGTACATCGTGAGAATTTTATTCTATTTTCATTTTATTAATACATTTTTTTACTACTACATACTTGATTACACTTATCTTGGGGATTTGTTCTTAATCTGACTTTGTCCCCTTCCCTTCTCTCCAATTCTTAAATATCTTCCCACTTGAAAAAACCCTATTACCATTTTTAATTTGATTCTCCTTCCTAAACCCTTTTTCCCTTACTTCCCTCCCCCTTCCGTCTCTTCTTCGCTCTTTCATTTGAAATGGATCATTCTACATCTCATTACCTATTCTTTATTTTGCTTTTTAGTTGTATTTTGGTTTCCTCATAGAAGAGGAACTCTGTAAAATTTAAACTTGTGTCTCTGATTGCAACCAATTTAATTCACAGAAGCTTCATCTTTGCATCAGCTTCACACTTTACAAATCACACCTCGACACAGTAACTGGTGCCTCATGCTATCTTACATTATTATCCATGGGGCCATTCACAGACTTCTATTGGTGAATCTACAGCTATTAGTTATAATACCATGGCTCACTATGAAGAAAAGTAAAACTATCTTCAACTTATCTCAGAAGAAAAATATACCTCCTTCAAATAGATTTGAATCTGAATCTTTTGTTGCACTGCTTCTTGGATCAGAATGAACTCGGTTACCCTTTAGCAAAGTCCTTCTAAAAGTTAGAAATAATGATCCCAACAGTGCTTCCTCGTGCCATCTCATTTCTAGTAGTTAACAAACTCGGGACAAGTTCCAGATTCTAATTTTTTTGACTTTCTATGTGTACTACTTTACAGAAACACGTCTAGCAATTTCATATATTTCAATGGCAGGTAGGAAAGTTGTAAAAGTATCATAAAAAGGCATGTGCATTGTGTGTGGGTGTGTGTATTTAATCTCAAGTCTAAAAATTGAAGATATGCATGCACTTCATGTGTACATACATATTTGTGTTTACATGTGTTAATATAAAATAATAGGTCATCATTTATTGGACAAAATTTATAATTCACAAGGTTGTCATGCCATTGAAGGCACAAAAATTTTAAGATACACTGAATTTCAGGCTACAATTACCTTATATTCCAATAAGAATCTCGACAAATACGAAAAATTAGAAAATATATTAGCTCTCCTTGTTAACTAGATAGCAGAATAACAGTTGTAAAATGTTCATATTGATAGAATGAACATATTGATAAAACTGACATGTTCTCAGAAAGGAATTATATCATGAAAGAGTTTAATAATTTATTAAGGCAGAAAAAACTATTAAATTCCAAATAAAGCATAAAGGAAATTAAGACCAACTTTCAAATAAAAAGTAAAATGGTAATTTATATTAATATGACTAATTTTATTTGCAATATTGCATTTTTAACTATATTTTCATTATGTTTCATAAAGTTGCATTCAAAGCTACATTGCATACAAATAAATTATCTATTCATGTATATGTGAGGTTTCCTTATTAACCAGGCAATTTGAATAATTAAAATGATTAATTCTTTTATAATAATAATGGTTATAATTTATTAATGATATGTTGTCTCAGGAAGCAACATTATAGAAACTCATTTAGTTTTTACTTGACAGGTGAGAAATCCGCGGTTAGTGAGGTTAAAGGAATTCTTCAAGGTTACAAGGTCACAAGGTAACGAGGTCAAAAGATCACAAGGTCATAACAGTCAGTTAACATCATACTATGCAGTAAATTGTCTGCTCTTACTCTTACACAAAATTACTACATAAAAGACTTTTACACTCTCAAAATAAAGTTAATCTTATTCTTCATTTTCTTCTTAGCAATTTGTCTCAATTTACATAAACTTTCTTTCAGTTACTTTAAACCTTCTTTAAGGGTAATTTGACCATTTACACATAATAGTACAAGTTGATATCAGTAATATTTCTCAGTATGTCTAGCTAACACTTAACTTTTCATACAAAATGTTATATTTGAGTATGTAACAGCTCTATCAATGTCTAGAAATTCTCCCACAGTAGCATTCCTTCCTTACCACTGACCTTTTGATCTATTTTTTCCATTTCTCTAAAAGTAGCTGCTATCCGTACTCTAGTGATCCAGAACCTTTTATAACACAATTCAAAACCAGTGTTAAATATGACTTAAGAATAGCAGGATAACTCCAAATCAGTCTAAAGTTAGCATGTAGAAAAAAAATTGATTTTTACATAAAAATAACTTTTTATAAATTATTTGCTTTGATTTGTTGTATAACCTGGGTGCATATTTCTAGAAAACTTGGACTCATATCTCAATCACATGAAAAATCTGTGTCATTAATTTAGAAGATTTTTCTAAATAATTAAAATGTAAATTTAGTTACTTAATCTTTCCAAAGATCCATATCAAATATCCTTTATATTTTACCATGTAAATGTTCTGCCTTTTAAAATAGGTTCCGCAGATAAGGCATGTAACAACTCATTTCAAAAAGGCACCTTTCTGAAAATGAATGCATTTTGGCACAAACCATCAAAACCAAAAATAGCACAACTAGCTGCCAAAGTCATTCTGTGAATCCATCAGTAGGACACTCTGCAGCAGCATTAATCTCCCCTCAGGAGCAGAGTTAACATTTGTAGATGCCTAGACCAGGAATCACATACGTCAAGGTTGCTTACTGGCCTTGCCTCATTGGACAATCTCCGGTGTTGAAAAGTTACAGGAGCTATTTTGGATTCCATAAAAATAAATTGCCCTATATACAAATGTCAAAATACTATTTATTCTTACATTTTATCCTTTTAAAAATGAGAAACAACCTTTGAAATAAAAAAGTTAAATTTGCACTCTATATTCTCCAAATATGTCTCAAATATCACAACTAATTGCATGTGACAGCAAGATTCCAACTCTTTTGGATCTCCCTCTGCAAAAGTTATATAATTTTTCTTCAAAAGATAAAATTGTCTTTTTCTTAAATTTTCGGATTTCTAATTTTTTGTACAGATAAGGTATAAAATGATGTGTGGTGGTACCTCAGCTCACTCAATTCTTTCTTTTTTTTTTATTTTGAAGAGAATATAACCAAATGAAATAAAACAGAACAGAGTCGATCACAACAAAAAAAATGAACATAGTACATGACTTCAAAACAAGGTAAAAGGAAATCAATAATGGCTACCATAATGCCTCTTGTTATCTTCAAAATAAGTGCCCATACCATCAGGCATAAAGGAATTGTCTAAAAAGGGAAGGCAGTGCCTACTGTTAATCTCTTATCATGATTTAAAACCTGTATTGTCTTCATTGTTCTGTTTAGTTTGGTTTTATTCTGTTTGATTTCACTCACTTAATTCTTTCCACAATTCTGCGGAAGACAGCTGGGGTCCTGCTTGTCACCCTATTCAGTAAGGGAAGCAAATTTTTGCCTAACATTTTGTCTAATGCTTCTGTTTGCTGACTGAATTGTTCCCTAGCAGAACCATTCATGAACCAAGGTATTACTGTATTGTGAACATAATGAATGCTAAACTATATGCATGTATGTTGAAAGATGATACTTTTGGATGTGTAGTGTAAGAAGCAGTGTACGTATTTTCTGGTGGTGATGATAATTGAGAAATGTGAATGATAACAGCAGGAAATGCTGGAGCAAATCTGCCTGTATTTAGGATACAATGAAGAATCATATTGTAGGGAGCACACATATCCCTAGCATAAATATTTGATAAATGCAGTGCTGATTAGAAATAAATTAATTTTGAAATGGTGCAGTGGGATGTTTTTCAGTACAAAAATGTACTGTCTTTTCTTTAATTACTGGAGTTTTCTTTTACTTAATTTTTCAATAAGGTAGAAACTTTTTTTACATTTAAAAAATTACCTAACTTTGTTTATAACTAGATTCCTCATCCAGGTCTCTTAATGTATTAGGCATTCAAAGTCAGAGTTAATGTAAGTAAAACTAATATATGTAGTTGTATTTATTACAAAACTCTCAGGAGGAGTGACTTCTGGAGGAGGTTCTCATGAACGTTTATAGCTGTCTGTTAAATTTAACTATGGATGGGAAAGAAAAGGGGCTCTTTATTATGAGTAAATATTTTTCCTGATACTGTTCCTTCAAAAATTTAGAATACTAGAACACTCAGTAGATTAGATATCTCTATGAAATAAGCATTTATTAAGTGAAAATACAGAGAGGGTGGAAACTGTGCATTCTTAAATTATCTCAGTATTTTGTAAATAAGTCTGTGTAATTATACTTCAAAGATGACAAATTAGATCTTATGAAAGATAGTTAACTTATTCATGGTTACACAGCAAATTCAATTTGGAGCCAGAATTTGAATCCAAGCCCTCTGATTCTAAGCTTTACACCCTCGGCTCTGAAGCAAGCCTGCAGTCTCCACCGGTCAGTGTTTGTGCAGCTCTGCAGTTCGATGTTTCAGTGCTTTTAACCATGACGCCTATTGATTAAGGGTTTCTGTTTGCCCATCAGCCCTAGGTGTTGAAAGCAATGTTAGTAATTTCGATAACGAACACAAATAAGATGAAGAATAATCTTCCTTTTCAACATCATCTTTGGTTCTCCATTATAATTTATTGACCCAAAAACGTTTCTTTCTTCACCTAACTTACCTTTAGGGGAAATTCTCAGGAAATTAATACATAAATATTCTATTAAGTTTTTTTTTTCTTCTGAATCAAATTTCCATGACTTATCTAGAACTCTTCTCTACTCAACTCTTTAATTCTTATACCCATTCATGGACTTGAGGTTGATGTGTGAGCAAGCAGCTGCTCACAGCCTGAAGGCCTAGTAGGAAATCTGCTGTGCTGCACCTTTTTTTTCCGGTTTTTCAGAAGTGCAGCTACGACATAATTTCTATAATCTGAACATAAAGTTAAGCCATTTTATTTACTCAGTATTCCGTAGCTGTATAACCCCATGCTTTAATTCATTTTGCATAATGACCAGCTCTACTTTACAGAGAAATAGTTTCCCAAATACTTCTAATGATAGGTACCATACATAGCATGAAAACAAGAAAAGAGGCTTAGGAAGAGATGGAGAAGAAAGGAGTCTTATTTGTTGGCCTGGAGTGAAAGGAGCAAGTGAAAGAATTATATGTAATGCTATGCATTATTGTTACCAGGTCTGAGCTTTTGTTCGGGTTCTTGGTGCACTGAATATGGAATTCAGCAGGACACACAAAAGAAACAAGTTTATTTGAAAGTGGAAGAGCACTTCACTGTGTGGGAGAGGCCATGAGAAGAGCCCACAGTCTCAATGAGGCTTGTCCCTGAGGATTTTAAGTGTTAAGCGTGAGATCGAAGAGTTGGTCTGAGATTTTGCCTGACTTTGACCCTACGTAGGATGGTAGAGTGCTTAACCTTTTACGGCCCTCGGAGAAACTGGCATGGCATTCAACCCACTGTGAAGGATGCTCAAAAGGGCATAGTCAGGGACATGGTAGTTAAGACGGGGGTGTGCCAAGTGTTGCTAAAGACCTCTGGATGCACACTCGGATATTTATTGTGTAGAAACTGGGTAATCTGGTTATAGTCTCCCATTGTATTTAGATTTAGATATTCTTGTCCTAGGCTAATGTTTTACTTTGCAGGTGGATTTAGCCCAAAAAGTGAGTTCCAAGAAAGTACCTCCTTTCTCTCCAGCCATGTCTTTGCTGCTTGTCTCAACTTTGCTTTGAATGACATAGTCCCCACAAATTGTGGATCTTATTTTCTTGAAATACATTTTGTCTCTGAGTCAAGGAAAATCATGTCTGTGTTCAAAAAGGAAGTGATGTATCAGCAATGAGTGGTTGGAGTAGAGCTTGACACCAATTAGCCAGAAACTGAGATCAGGGACTTGATAAGGGGATGATAATCATTGAAAGAAACCAAACTTTTATCTCATATAGTTGGTTGAAGTAGGAAATAAATATTGGATTGGTTTAGAGAAACTTTTCTGCTAGAAAGAATGTTGTCTATAGACTTGTGGTTTATGATATAGGTAAAGTTACAGTGAGTGACACTTCCCAAAGACAGAGTCATTAGGATGGTCTAGGGCCTGGATAAATATGGAAGCTCAAGTAACAAGGGACACATTTGAAATTATTGGACCAAAAATGTAGATATCATGAGTAAGTAGTTTTAATTTGCCTTGCACAAGAAAATTGGAAGGAGAAATAAATCCTGAGATGTGAGGTTTCCATTGAAAAAGAGGATGTAAAGATTCCTTATACAGAATCCAGTCAGAAGGGTCTTCAGGATGAGTCTGGGTAGTTCAGTTGGGAGAAAAAGGTAGGTATAGCTAGAAATTTTGTGACGGGGATTGCTTACTGAACTTTAGGAGACTGTGAGCTCTTTCAAGTGAGCAGATGTAGGAAAAAGTTTGGAGTGATAGGAGGTTTGATACTAATCATAGGTATGTTGTAGAGCGAATCAAGGCAAGTAGCAGGAGAATTTTATAAGCCATGTTATGATGTTTGATGGAGCAAGGAAATAATGTGTAGCACCAGAGAGTGAGCCAGAGTAGACCAAGAAATAACCAAATAAGAATGGAGAGAAAAACCTAATAATAATTAAAAATAAATGCTCGCTTTTACTCTAACACTCATTGGTTATAACTTGAGGAAACTTTTGGTTTCTCTCCAAGTATAATCCAATTAAATTTCCCTGTAACAGTGCATTCCAAATAAAGCTTTTGAATAGGTCAAGATCTGAATGAGTAATACTCTAAGTGAATTATAGTCTAAACTATAATCAGTTAAAGCAGTTTAAATTATGTCAAGAATTTAAAAACATTATGATTATTTGTACTCGATAGAGGATAATTTATCTGTGGTTGGATCTTTTTGTCTTCTTTTGAAAAGGAACTTGAAGTCTTTGGTGGATTCACAGAAATATTTGGTCTTTTTCCACCAGTTTTTTTTTTTTCTTTTTTGTCATTTTGCCTAGCTCTGGTGGAGATGACTTGATCCTAGAGAGAGGTTAATCCAACGATCCACACTTGCCAATTTTGGAGGAGTTGGAATGACTAAAATGACTGGTTGTAAATAGTCCTCTTTTTTGCAGATATTAATCACTTGGTCCCTGAAACAGATGCTAACTGGATTCCAAGGGCCAAGAGCTTGTAGTGCTTTATTGCCATATTGTTGGATAGATTGTTGAACTCAGCCCAGATGGATAAGATACTGCAAAACTTCACTATCCTGAGAATCTATCACTACTCTGCAAAATACAAAGGATCTCCCTTACAGCATTTCACATGGACTCATATTTAGCCTAGTTTTTGGGGTGTTTTGAATTATCATAGGGGTATTGGTGATAATCAGAGCCAAGTCTCAGAAGTCTCTTGATGAAGTTTTACCAGAGTCCATTTTAGAATCTGATTGGCCCTTAGACCTTCTCAGAAGACTGAGATCTTTATGCAGAATGTAGACAATATTTTGTTCTTAAAGCCTTTGTTATTCCTTGAGTTACTTGAGACTGCAAAGAGGGTCTGTTGCTACCCTGAAAGGACTGCGGTAGTCCAAACCGAGGGATGATTTTCTTGGCTACCTCAACTACCTCTTTAGTTTTTTTTTTGAAGTGGTAGGGAAGGCCTAAATCCAACCAGTGAGTCAGTGAAAATCAGTATTTGTTTAACTCCTCCACTTTTTGGGTTGTGAGTAAAGTAATATTCTTTTCTCTGAGTGATATGTCCTTCTTCTCTGTATGTGCTCTACCAAAGGAGGTAGTCTGTGTTATTTTAGGTAAGGACAGAGCAAGGTTGGGTAACTTGCATGGTGATCTCTGCTAGCCATGTGCCTGTGAAAATACAGGTTATCATTCCTTTGTAGCATCTTTTCCCACACATGTAGCACTTGAAAGGCAAATTTCAAGCTTGTGTAAATACTTAGCTTCTTGTCTTTTCCAATTTTCAATGGCTGAGTAAGTGTGATGGGCTCTACTTTTTCAGTGGATGTTCCACGAGGTAGAGAATTGGCCTCAATGACCTGATGTAAACTAAAAATCATATAATCCACTCTTTTATGTCCCTCTTGGACAAAGATGTAAAACATCAAGGAACCATTTATCCTCAGTTCTTGGGGGGGAGATCACTGATATCTTGTCCACTTGCATACATTTGAAAAATCACTTGTTCACAAGAGTGACTAACTTCTGACCCTATAGGCATCTGTGAGGCAGGATTCATCGAAGTGCAAATCTTTATGGTAATAACCATGACCTGTAGGAGCCTGCTCTGGCACTTGATAAGGTCTTCTCCTATGAACCATAAATGAAATTTTTTCTCATGTATGGTCTCGCTTGGATGGAGAGTCAGGTCTCCTAATTTTTCATCCCAGGATTAATTTGTAGCTCTTTTGTTATTATAACTGTGATGGTTATTGCCTTCAGGCAGGATGGTGATCTGATACCATTTTTTTTTTTCAATAAATTCTACTGGGCAGAACTCCTGTGTAAGGTTTTGGGTCAACACTCCCAGGACTGCTCCTCTATTCTCTGCTTTGAACAGCTAGAAAAGTTTTCTGAAGTTTGGTGTTTCCCATGCAGGAGCTCGTATGAGGTCATGCTTTACTTCCCGAAAGCACTGTTGGTTAATTCTGTCCATTTTAAGGGCTTTGAAATAGAACACTTGACAGTCTCATAGAAAGTTGCCATTATTCCAAAATTACATATACAAATTCAGCAGAAGTCAGTCATTTTCAGGAAAGAACAAAGCGATTGCTTGGTGCCAGTGGGGCTGAGACTACAGATAATCCAGATCTGATCCCTAGATAGTTGTCATTCACTGCCTGAGAATAAGGATATATCCTAAATATTGAAATCTCTGAATGGATATCTGAACTCTTTCTAGAATTTACATGCTGTTTTGGCTAGAAAACTGAGAGTATGGACAGCGTTATTGGCTGTGTTTAGATGCCCCTCCAAAGCCTCATGGAGTTATATGTTAGACTTTTTCAGAGGTGGCTTTACGTAGAGTGTGTGATTGATTCATGGTGCAATGCTAGAATCAAGGACACTGAAATTAAGGGTGTGAGTGTTACATAAGTAGCCTGGATAAGATGTAAGGGTTAGAAAGAGCTGTAGTCATTCCCTTGCTGGTATACTACATTCTGTTTGCCATGAGTGTTTCCCCTCTGCAATGTCTGTCTGCTGAGCTACCCTGCCTTGGAGCCAGCTG
>RJWT010052270.1:0-10585 GCA_004365215.1 Cuniculus paca
TTTTACTCTATTCTGTGTGGTTTGATTGTAATATGTCTGAAGGTGTAGGCAACTATCCTGAAGATAACAAATATTATGGTAGCCAATGCTGTTTTGCTAGTATCTTGAAATTCTGTATTGCTTACATTGTTCTGCTTTGTTTGTTTTGTTTTGTTTCTACTGTTTTAGTTTGTTGTATTTTGTTTGATTTTACTTATCCCTGATGGTATGGGCAGGTATATTGCAGATAGCAAGAGGCATTATGGCAGCCTTACCAAGTGCTTTTTACCCTGTTTAAAAGTCATGTACCATGTTCATTGCCTTGTTTTGACTGACTTTACTCTGTTTTGTTTTGTTTGGTTGTATTCTTTTCAAAATAAAAATAAATAAATAAAAAAGAAAAAAAGAAAACTGAAAAAACAAACAAAAAAAACCCAAAAAACAAAACAAAACAAAAAAACCCCAAAATGGCATGCAGGAAAAATTCAGTCAGCTTCCACTACTATTTCCCAATCATCCAGCTTCCTGGCAGGATGCAACCTCTGCTGTACATCCTGTTTGTTAGGAATCCTTTTGGAGATATTCCTTCATGCATAAACAGAAACATATAAAGGCTGATCAAAATATACAGTGAATATTTAGATTAAAAATATTGATTTCAATAAAAGACACATTGCCATTAATCCTCCTTGAAACACTCCACTTCAAACATAGTTATCCCATTGATCAGGGCACTTTCGAAAGCAGTTATGGAAGTCCTCTTTTGTGTCCATACAGGGTGTTTTAAAAAATATAGTGAATGCTGCTGCTGCAAGTCATCCAACAGAAAGGCAAAATGTGCCCTCATTCACTTTATTCACCAGATCTGCCACTGTGTGACTTCCGGCTCACCACCAAAATCGAAAGGACCATGAAAAATAAAAGGGCGTAAATTGATTCAAGACAATAGGGCACCCATAACAATGTAACTAAAGGCACTCACGAAAGAGGATTCCAGAACTGCTTCAGAAGGTGGCAATAACAATGGGATAAGTGGGTTGAAAGTGAGGGGGAGTATTTTGAGGGGTATTAATGGAATGTGTCTTTTATTATAATATTTTTAATTTCAACATTAACCTTATTTTTATCACATTTTATACATTCGGGAGGCCACAATTAAGTCTGCCAGAGGACCTTAATATATTTAGAAATAAACCAAATAAATGATGAAAAGCTAGAAGTGCCTTACCTGGTAGATGGATAGACTCATGAGCATTATTAGTATGATGAGTCCACAGGTGCTTCAAGGAAACTAAATCCTCATTCTGGGTACTTTTTACAGTGACAGTCGAGGTGACCATCCTTCTTGACCTCAGAATACCAGGCATGCTATGGAAAGAAAGAAAGTAGAATCTGGGAAACTCAATTCATTTATTTTATCTTATGGCTTTTCTTTGCAGCACTTCTTTATCACTGTTGTAAAAATAACCTCATAGTAAAATGGTTAATACATAGCACATAGTATGTATCATGGTTCTAAGTATTGCTTTTTCTTAAGTAAAACAAATTTTCAAACTGCACTCAATCTTCTTTCTTTCCTTTGAATGATTCAAAATGAAACAGCTTTTGAATTCTAGCACAGCAATCTATAAATTCTAGCACAGCAATCTATAAAATCTACAAATTTACCTACACATGAACTGGATAAACAGCTTTACATACTTTCAAAATAAAATACATCAGCATTTAGGCAATGAGATTTTTTCTGGTTAAATCCATCAAAGTGAAGGTTAGAACAAAATAAATATGGACAAATGTGTCCTTTGTTATAAAACTTACCATTTATCTGATTTAGGTGATACTTGGATGAAGTTTAGATGAAAAAGGATGCCCATAAAATTACCATGCTATGCCACCAGGGGGCAATGGAAAATCATAGACATAGGCATCTTCTATTTTTCATGTTAGGGCCCAGGAGTTGCCATCTTTGTGTGGGTAGGTAGGCAGATGTGTAAAATTCAATCTTCTTTTCCTCCAAAATGAGACTAGTCTTACATTTTCTCATTATAAAATTAGTGCATGCCAATTTAAAAAAAAAATCTTAGAAAATGTGATCATATATAAAGAATTAAGGATCATCATTTAACCTCCTAAAAATGGATTTCCATGTGTATGTGTGTATTTCCAGACTTTTTTCTATATGTGCATATATCTCTAAATATTTAATTTCTTTTTTATTAAAATAAGATCATATTTCACATACTTTTCATTCCACAGTACAATATACCATATACATCTGTCTCATATAAAAACTTTTACATTGCCTTTTAAAATACTTGTATAATGTTTCCTTGTATGAATTTATCATAATTTAATTTACCAAATCATCTATTAATATACTTTTAGATATTTTAGAAGTTTTTAAAATAGAAATAAATATTAGTGCACATAGAGTAGTTGCCCTCCCCAGTACAAGATTTGTATTCTGGGGTTTCAGTTACACCCAGTCACCCATAGTCTAAAATAGTCAATGAAAATTTTAGAAATAAACAACTTATAAACTTTAAATAACATTGTAGTATATTGCTATAATTCTTCTGTTTATATGAGCTATTGTTATGGTTCTCTGTGCCTGATTAATTTATCATAAATATAAGAAAAAGCATAGTTTTATTTAAGGTTTGGTGCTGTCCACAGAATCAGGCATCTACTGTGCTTCTTAGAACATATCCCCCATGGAGAAGGGGGAAATACATCATTATCCCTCGGAAATTTTCTTATGCATTTGGTTAAGTTTCTAGACAGGTTCTTTAACAACTAACAACTACACATTCAGTAAGTGCTATCTTCATTTGGAAGGATAGTTCAGAAACTTTGCTGTTATTCTAGTAACATTTTCTTTGTATTTTGAATGAGAGTGTATTTCTCCTAATAAAAGATCACTGATGTGTTGTAATATTCAAGATGTCATTCTTTATTTTTTAATTTAATTTAATTTTTTTTTCTCAGTATGTAGTCCTGGCTGGCCTTGAACTCACAGCAATCCTTCTGCTTCAGCCCAAATTCTGGGATTACAGGTGTGCACCACCATGCCCAACATTTCCTTTTTAACTTTAAGAGAAATATGAAAGACACGAATGATGCTAGTACAGAGAGGAGGCAACACAGATGTAGAAGGTGGGAGAATGCTTTGTGACTCCTGCAGCATGATGGTAGATAGACTAAGAAAAGAGGCAAAGTACTTTTTTAGGGGTGCAGTGCTATGAATTGGAAGCAGGGCTTTCACACCGCACAATATCATCAGCCCATTTTTTATTTTTTTATTTGAGACAGGCTTTCACTAAGTTGCCCAAACTGGGGTAAAATTTGAGATCCTCCTGCTTCTATCTCTCAGGCCTGCACCACTACGCCCGACCAGGCAAAGCATTTTATTTTGTGTACTCTCCTTCACAATGGGTTCCAGGGAACCCTCATAAAATTCTGGTTTAGATTCTGACTCTGAGAGACCCTCACTGAGGAAATCTGTGAATCCTGCTGTTTCATCTCTTTGGGATTGCATCTTTCTTTGTAATAGGTAGCCCTCTGCTACTTTTCTCAGGTTGTGCTATAAAAATGAAGCAACACCAATTATTTGAAATTTTTAGGAGCAATTATTAAATTATGATAAGGTGTACATAAAGTATATTTTTATAAAAATCCAATGTAGGTTTCTTAAATGACTTGGCATAGATCACCAACTTGATTCCACAATTCGGGTAGCAAACCAAATTGGACAAGAACCAAATCAAATTCAATGGTTATCTTCAATGTTGACCTTGTGGGAAAATTTGATTTGGTTCTCCTCCAGTTGGTTTTGCAGCCAGAATTGTGGAGAGAATTGAGTTCATGAACCAAGGTACCACTATCTATCTATCCATGTATCTATCTATCTACCTATCTGTATTTATTTATTGTATACCAGCATTAAGCAGGCTCAAAAATGAAGATGGTGTTTTCACCCATCTTAATTGTCATTCCATAACAGAAAGAATCTTAAAATTGTGTAATTCAGAGCACTGTCTAATACCAGAGCTTAAGAGTGTCATTCAGATCAGACTTGATTTCTTTTCCTTCCTGTATATACACCAAATAATAGTCCTTTAAAAAAAAATGTACCTACTTAATGCATATGTTCTTTAAAAAGTCTTTTGTAGTTTTGTACTACTTTCATCTGTATAGTCAATCATATTTCCTCTTAAAGTCTTATGTAGTTAGTTTTGTACTGCTCTCTAGATAGTGTTAAAATGAATCAATGAAGTTGACATTGATTAGGGTTAAGAGATAAGAAAAAAGCTCTATGGTCAGAGAGAAAGACAGCGATAAGGTAACAAGTGTGGATCTATGTAAATGAAGTTTATCAGAAGCTAATAAACTAGCTTCACAGAGAAAGGATGATCATTAATATTGTAAAAAGTGTAAAATCTTTCACATACTATACACATTGCAGACATCTGTGCTGACTGAGCTCTACTCTGACCATTAATATCCACCACCCTGAGTATAACTTGCCCTGGTTGGTCTCTGCAACAATTTCTTAGTAATGTTTACATGGGTCCCTTTGAATGCATATTAAACAACTCTATCAAAGTTGAGAGGCCTCAAATTTGTCATTGCCTCCCATCTCTCAAGTCTACACACATGGCAGCCATACCAAGACATTTCTCTCTGAATTTGAAAGCAAAAAAAGAAAAAAGTTATTGGGTGTCTGAAATGTGTAAAGGAATGCTTTTTAAAAGAAAGGACCCTAGAGTATATCCCCAAATCAGAAACCTCCTTTGGAGGCTTTTGATTAAAAATAAAAGTGGGCCACTCTGAGCAAAGTATTTCTTCTGAAATATATTTTAGAATAGCTCTGTTGAAAAACTGAAAGTTTCGATTAAGAGTTTTAATTAAAAATATAGTAAGTAGGTTCAACAATTGTTAATTCCTTTGGTAAAAGAATGATTAACATATTCCATTTTATTTCAGCAGAAAATTCAAAAACAAGCACTGAGCTCCCCTACTTAGGGATTTACAGAGGGCAAGGAATTCTAGATCAGGGTTTTTCTAATCAGAGGCCTAATCAGATATTCCCTAAAATTCTACGGGAGTATGTTGCAACCAGAGATTAGCTGCAAAGCATCCTTGTCACATCGCTAGATTTGTTGACCACCTCAAGTTTTCGGAAGGATACCTTTTCAATTGTCTTTGGTATGTGTTTGTTCTTAGATGTGCGCATATATAAGGTCAAAAGTTCAATAGCTTACGTATTGACAGCCACAAGGTAAATTATACATTTCATTTGTTTTTCCATAAGTAGAATAGGAAAACATAAAAATGAGGGTTTTCATTTACAGTTAAGCAACATCCATCTCTAAATGCATTGTTCTATTGGAATGATATGCCTATCATTTCAGACCCTGAGCCTACCTCAGCTCTCTGCATACCTTTCCTTGAGTTAGAGTCCAAAGAAGGGCACGTGGTACTTCCTTGTTGCTAAGGCTCCGCCTGACTCTCACTCTGTTTTTCGAGGGGGCTATTTTGAATTGTAAATGAGAGCATTAGGCTTTGGATTAGATTGATCTAAATATAGTGGTACCTCGATTCACAAATTCAGTTCATTTCATGATGCTAGTCACAAACCAAATCGAATTTTCCCATAAGGTTCAATGGAAATAAGGTTAATTCTTTCTGAATCATATGTATTTTTCCAACCACAAAGATATGCAACAAAGTACTGTGCAATACAGTATAAAGAGAGAGAACACTAACCTTGCTTATGGCAACTTCTGGAAGTGACAGAAAAGTGGATGGGGAGGAAGTGATTACTTGAAGGAAGAATCTCTCTCCATAAGGACATTGGGGAGATCTCCTTTTGGGATTCTCTCTCTTCTTTGTGTTTTAGTGCAAATTCAATTTTGATGAAAAATCTCTCTAACATCACTTGTTTTTTTTTTCTGCTCTGCATAACCCTCGGGAGTTGTTCATCAGATTCAGCACTGTTTATTACAGTTATATTGGAGTGGTGCTTCTCAAAGAAATCCTGGTACTCATTCCATTTTTCCCTAATGGATGTTATCACATCACTGCTCACCTCCTCCCTGTCTTCCTCTTCCTCAGTGGAATGGTGCTCAAGTGCCTTCTGCAGTTCACTCTGGAGTGCAGCAAGTTCTTCTCCGGTCAGCTCCTCCTTATGGTCAACAAGCTCCCTAAGTCTGTGTCATCAACATTCAGACCAGTACTCTTGCCCATGGATACAGTCTCCTCTACCTGTGCATCAGACCCTTCAGAATCATGTTCAGTTACACATTCTGGCCACAGTTTCCTCCAGGCTGAGTTTAAGGGCCAGTATATGACATCTTCCCAGGATTTGTCAAAGAGGTCAGTGCAGTGGAGGACATTGAAATGTTTCTTCTTGAACTCCTTCAAAGAGTCAAGGATGTCTCTTCAATGACATTAAAGCAATAAGGTGAAGAGCACCTTTGTATACAGCTCTGTACACACTTACTGGTCATGTTTGGTGGGGGGAGGAATGTGATCTTTATGAAGTCATACTCAGCATCCTTATCATCCACCAATACTGGAGGGTGTCCCAGGGCATTGTGCATCAGAAAAAGGCACCAGGCAGCTGGTTGTCAGAAAGATACTTTATAATAGTGGGTATGGTACTTCCTAATGGTGGGTACACCTTGTGCAGCCATTCCATGAACAATTACCTGTGACCCAAGTTCTCCCATTGTCAGTCCACATGACAGGAAGCCTGGCCTTGTTCACATTTTGTCAATAAGGGGTCTGGAAACAGTGCACCAGTAGTGGCTTAATCATTGGATCAGTGCTTGCATTTGCACACAGCAAAAGGTTCAATCTGTCCTTCATGGGCTTGTGGCTTTTTCTCCTGTATGATACAGATTCTGTTTGGCATCTTCTTCCAGAAGAGCCCTGTTTCACAGCAGTTAAACACTTGTTGAGCCATAGCCTTCTGTCTTCATGAATTCTGAGAATTCTTTCTTGTGGGATTCTGCAGTGACCTGGTCAAAACTGGAAGTCTCACCACGTCCTGTCACGCTGGGGATGCCACTTCCCTTGTGAAATTTATCAAATCACCCATATTGGCTTCAAATTCATCACCTGTTGCACTTGTCAAAGGGTTTTCTCACAGGAAATCACTGTGCAATTTCCTGCAAGATCATAGCTTCACTAATGTCACTTGCCAGTTGTTTCTCATTCAACCACACTAACAAAAGTTTTGCCAACTCTTCCAGCACTAGTGTCCTCTGCTTGATTAACATTGTTACGCCTTTTGCTACATCAGTTCCTTTGATGGTATCTTTATCCTTCAAAATGGTCGAGATTGTTGATTTGCCATCATGTACTTGGAGGCCAGTTCAGTTACATGAATACCACACTCATGCTTTTCTATAATTTCCTTCTTCAATTCAATAGTTATTTTCTTCAAAACCCTCTTCTTACCATTCTTGCTCTGCACACTCTTTTCACCTTCATTGTTGCTGTGCACATTTTTGTCACCTTCATTATTGCTCTGCACTTTCTTTTTACCACCATGCTTGCTCTGCACTTTCTTTGGAGCCATGTTGGATTAAATAATACTATACATAGAGTACTGTGTATACTACAAAGCAAAAAAAAAAAAGTGCTTCACAACAAGTGTGCACAGGTCCTTCTGCAACCTTGATCTCAACTAGAAGTCACAACCATATGTCAGAGAAAGGAAGATGCCCAGGTTCATGTTCATGCAGGGAAGATGGCTACAGTCATGTTCATCACACGATGTGGAATTCATGAGTGGAAGCAAAATTTTGCTGGATGCTTCTATTCAATTTCTGCAGTGAGAAGACCAAAATACACTTAAGGTTGTGTGAAGAATAAATGAGAAATATGTCAGATACAAGGCAGTGCCTGTTATGAGCAGTAGTTTAACTGCACTAACTGTAGCACTAGTTAACTGCAGAACACTTTTCCTCACATCCAGAATATTTTTATGAAGGAAATAATAGTTCATTCAATTGTTTTTTGGTTCTGGTTCATTCAGTGGGAGAATTGGGCCACTGAGATTTGTTTTGCCAATTTTTTTATACCACTAACATTTCTATAACATAAAACTCAACATTTGAAAGTGTAAAATCCTGCAATTTTAACACATTTACAATGTTTTGTAATAACTACTAATTTCCATCACTCTAAAAAGGATCCCTCATATACATTAAGCCATCAATCCCAGTATCTCCTATCCCTCTGTACCCTGGAAATAATCAGTCTACTGTCTTCTCTCTGTCTGTTCTTATAAATGTAATTACATCATATGTGTCCTGTTGAGTCTGGATTATAATCTTACATAGTGTTTTTAAGCTTCATCCATAGTAAAACATGTATCAGTACTCCATTCCTTTTTACGCCTAGGTACTATTCCTTTGTATGCATATACCTCATTTGTTTATCTATTCATCAGTTTATGAGTATTTAGATTGCTGAGTGTCTTGGCTATTATGAGTAGCTGCTATTAACATTTATGTACAAGTTTTTGTGTGACCATATATTTTCAACTGTAATCATTAAGAATTTGTTTCCCAATATTTCATGCTGACTGGTAAGGATTATTGTGATTGACTAAAGCAGACACTCAGTCAAGTGTTATATTAAATTTGAGTGAATTCAAGCAATTTGAGCCTCCTTTAATTTATAGAGTACATGGTATAAATAGATATATTTCTATTGTCTTAATCAGTAATTTTAGGTAAAAATCAAACCAATCCCTATTCCATTTTTCTAACAACTGTATATAACTCTATAACATACCTGCAAACACATATATATGCACACACTGAGCTGAAGTGCTTTCCTAGTACAAAATAAGAGTCAGTCTGAAGCTGACTTCGTAAGGACTGTTCTATAAAGATTATCCCTCAGTCTCTTTTCTTCTTTTCTTTTCTTTTCTTTTCTTTTCTTTTCTTTTCTTTTCTTTTCTTTTCCTTTCCTTTCTTTCCCTTTTCCTTTCCCTTTCCCTTTCCCTTTCCCTTTCCCTTTAATCTCTTCAGCCCTTATCTTTTCCACTCCTCTCCCTGCAGAATCTGAAGCTTCCTTAGAATGTTTGGCATTCATCATCTTTGAGGGAAAATTACACAATTAAATCATTGACTGGGACTTACAGTTTTACAATGGGCTTCTCTTCCCAGAAATAGTTTCACATTAGAGGAGGACAAAGACACAAAGGGTGATTACTAATTGTGCTTTTTCCCTAACCAGGGCTGCATGTGGATTGCAGTCCCTGCTAGCATTCATAGCTTCTCCTAACGGAGGTGACTGCATGCTTTGCTTGCATGTCCACCAAAATTGTGAGCCTTCAGCCATTTTGATCATAAATGATCTGTATTAACCATGATTGATACTACTTCAAATCTTTTTAAGGGTATTTTCCCTTGAAATGTGAACATTATATCGAAACTCCCCACTCAACAGGGTTAATGTACCCCCCCATGCCCTACTTTCCTCTTTGATACACCTGTGCTCAAGTCGTGTTAAATAACTTTGGAAAGGTTAAATCTCAGTTCCTTAGCTCTATAACAACAACAATAACAATAATGTCAATCTTTCAGAATATTGTGAGCATTTAGCACAGAATTTAGTGCTTTATTAGTGCTCAATACATATCAAGTTTTATTATTGTTGTAGTTCACAGTAGAGGAATCCAGCTGTTTCTAGTATCCTCTGTATCTATGGAAAGCTCATATGTCTAGTGGAGATTTCCTAGGACCACTCTGCACTCCTAATCCACAAGCAGTTGCCTTTCTCCCTCAATGGCTTTAACTCCAGACTCAGTTGAATTGAATTGAAAGCAAAAATCAAAGCAAGAGTATGTTGAAGACCCATGATCTGGGATCTACACAAAAACATGTTAAAGAAATGAAAAACAGCACCAACAAACTAGTTTCAAGAGTCCTGTTGTGGTTTCAGTGCACTGAATTTTAGGAAATCAGAAATCTGAATTCCAGGTCTGATTCTGTCATTTGCTAGTTATGAAATTCTGAGTAAGATTGTTAAACTCACTGATTTCATCTCCATCTTCTTGAAGATGGAAACAACAGTATTAGCACTAATTCATGCTTTGGGATAAACAGGTGATGTTGTCTGTATTGATGATGACCAAAGGAGGTCAACTGTAAATTACTGGAAATACAATAATATATATGCACCCTGGTCAAGTATGCTGTCTTCCCCTCGTGGAGACAGAAATAAATCCTGAAATATGGGCAACTAAAGGTAAAATAGGTAGGGCAATAAGAGCTGCTCCAGTACAGATATATCTCAGAGATCCTACTATTTTTCCTCATCAAAGACAGTATCATTTAAGACCTAAAGTTAAAAGAGGATTACTAATTTTATTATGTGGGCCATACATACTTAATTGTTTCTTTGGCTTTGTCTCCTCCAGACTTAGAGCTATATGCCCACCCAAGATAAAGCTGCCTGGTATCTATCGAGGACCTTTAGATAGACCCTCTGTGGAATATCTCTAACTGCCGATCAACAACTATGACCCCTTTCAGCCTGAAGAAGCCAGATCGGTCATCGCCCATTATCCCTCATGGCAGTT
>RJWT010052271.1:0-10586 GCA_004365215.1 Cuniculus paca
TAGGCTTGGTACCCCAGGATAGAAAGCTAATGGATAGCTCCTAACCTTAATGCCCACTGAAGACTCACTGTCCACTATCCCTAAATTGAATCTGACTCTTAGGACCTTCTTATTCTAATGACAATGCAGGAAAGAGAAGAAGAGGGACAACTGGATCTCAAAGAAGCCCTACAGCCAATGTAATTCCTGTTTCCTATTTGAGAGTGTGAGGAGAAACAAACAAAGAAACATCCAGCTTGTAGACTTTTAAATTGCAGTAATTCTATTCTTCACAAAACATGTCTTAGCATTCAGTTTAGAACATAGTTTACAATATTGATCCTATGTTTCAGAAAGTGAAAGGGAAAGAAGGAAAGAAAGAAAAAACAGCTTCCATTTCATGCTGATGATTTACATTGGCATCTCCTACATTTTCTACTATGAACACATTTTAATTCTGTAATAAAAAACATGCTATATTGGCATCAAACTTTTGGTGTAGCTTGCATATTTAATGAGACATTACCTTCTGAAAGATTTTTTCCCACTCTTTGTGTTTCCTTGATAGCAGGTTTTTCCTGAAGTAAGTAATATGCAGTGATAGATATAGACATTATGATAGATTTTTCATGTGATATACTCAAATAAGAAAATAAATAAAATTGTAATAAAGGAATAGAATCAGGAAAATTGATATAAACAAGGGAAATTGGACATAGGAGAAAAATAGTATGGATTTGAAAAGTTTTCACATAAACTACCTTTTCCATTTTTTAACTTTTGAACAAGAATCACCTCTATGACACCACTAAAATAGGCATTTAAGTTCTTCATAAATGCTTAGAGTATTATATTCACTATTATTCATATTAATATGAGTTAAATTCTCATCACTTATTCAATTCTTGGGCTGTGTTCAAACCTTTTCTTCCAAAAACTTTCTTTTTTTTCTCAACCTGCAAATTCCTTCCCAACCTGTGCTTGATGAAATAGATGCACAGAAATCATGTTCTTTCTAAAAATTTTACATTATTTATTTTGGCTCAAAAGGTAAAAACAATCCCTTTCTCTGTATCTAAAACAGCATTTAAATTCTCATAGTTTTAGCGTTAGGTATAATTTTTCTTACTGATTCCTGACTGGATAATTTTCTTTATTTTTTTCCTTATGTGTCTTGCAGTTCTGTCTTATCTTTTGACATTATTTTTTCTAAATCTGAGTTAATTATTTGCCTTTGTGCTGTTTACTCTCTTTCTTGTTGACATTAGTGCCTAATATCTTTATTCTATTATATATTATATAGCTATTATGGTGAAGCCATGTTCCATGACAAAGAAATTAAAATGTTCTTTCTATAAGATTTTATAACATTTCTTTAATAGTCAGATAACCTTTGTTATAGAATTAGTTCTGTTGTGTTTCATCTATCTAAAAATGTAGACAGCCCCATGTCTTCTATAAATGTGTATCACCTCATGTTACTTAGCAGTCTTCTCCTTGTAAGATGTGTCTCTATATAAGTGTATACAAGGAGGTATTAATTCAGTTTTATATACATACACATACATTTATTTGATAATTGTACAAACATATGTTGTCTCTTTCATCAAATAACTCTTGAACTAGTTAATTGTCTTGTAAATTTGGGCTTTTTGCTCCTAGTGATAATTTCTTGAGGATGTAAATTTCTTGGAGAAAAACTTCTGAACAAAAAGGCAAGTATTTCAGAAAAGACTGTTAAGTGAAAGAGTGATTCTGAAACTATGGAAACAATAAGGAAGTTTGAATTACGGCCACGAAGGAGTGATCTTCTTGCCAAACCAATTCTCTGTACATCTTGTGCATTTGCAATTCTTTCACATAAATAGGATCATTTTGGAATATTCCTAGAAGGATGATAATCTATGCTCTTTTTCTGTAATGGTGTATTTGCTTTTTAAAGACAAATACGAAACTACCTGTCTTCATTTTCATGATCATCACAAATATAGAACCCTGACTGGTTTTAATTAGCAATTCAGATAGGTTACAAATTGATACTAAAGTATATTGGATATTCCATGTTGCTGATTTGCCGTTTATGATGCAGACTCCAAAAATTACTCATGGTTTCTTCTCATGAATTATGTCATGTGCTTTATTAGTTATCATACAGTTTTGGAAGAATATGGCATTCATCTGTTCTAATTAAAGATTTTACCCTTTTTTCTTCTTTCAGCATGTACTTAAAATTACAGACACAGAATGTGAATTTTGCCTAGATAGGTCTCCTTCTTTGGAAAGAAATCAGTGACAAAATAAGATATTCAAATGAATATTGTAGAGTAAAGGATAAATATGTTAAATAAGAAATAACACCAAAACATTGATGTGATTAACTTAAAATAAAACTGTGTAAGTCTATCCATAGTATTTGACGTCACTGTCACTTGATATAAACTCCAGGTCTATTACTTTCTAGAGGTGTGATTTCATGCAATTTATTTAGACTGAACTTTAAAGAATGAAAAACAATATTCCATGCAACCAGACCCTGGATAAAAGCAGGAGTAGCTATCCTAATTGGAGACAAAGTGAATTTCAAGCCAAGACTGATCAGAAAAGACAAAAAAAGTCATTACACATTGGTTAAGAGAATAATTCAACAGGAAGAGATAACAATCATAAATATATATGCACCAAACACCTGCGAACTCAATTTTATAAAACAAACAGTAATGAACTTTTAAAAAATCTGATAAGCACAAATAAAATTGTGATGGGGGCCTCAATACTCAATAATTACAAGTAGATCAACTAGACCAAAAAAAAATCAACAAAGAAATATCAGAGTTGAACCAAACTTTCAAACAAATGAACTTAATAGATATTTACAGAGTGTTCCACTCAACAAAAACAGAATACCCATTCTTCTTCACAACACATGAGTTTCTCCAAAATAGATTATGTACAGCCTATACATCATGCTTAAGAAAATGCAAAAAAAATCAAAATTATCTCCTGAATATTGTTAGATCATAGTGCAGTGAAACTAGAAATAAGTGGTAAAAGACATTACAGACACTGTACAAACAGAAAATTAAATAACACTGTCTTGAATAATCAATGGATCACAGATGAAATTAAAGAAGAAATTAGACAGTTCCTACAATCAAACAATAATGCTGTACAATGTACTAGAACTTACAGGACATAATGAAAGCAGTCCTAAGAAGGAAGTTTATAGCAGTGAATTCCCACAAAAGAAAAACTGAGCCAACTCAAATAATCTAATGTTGTACCTCAAGGTCCTAGAAAAATGAGAACAATCCATACCCAAAGCTAATGTGAAGAAGGAAATTATAAACATTAGAGCAGAAATCCATGCAATTGAGACTAAAAATTACAAAGAATCAACAAACTGAAGAGTCAGTTTTACTACAGGCAAAACAAAACAAAACAAAACAAAACAAAACAAAACAAAACAAAACAGACCTGAGGATCATTGGAACAGATTAGAAGATGCAAACACAACTACAAAGACACTCAGTCATCTTATATTTGACACAGGGGCTAAACATGTTCACTGGAAGAAAGATAGACTCTTTAATAAATGGTGCTGGAAAAATCGGCTTTCCACATGTCAAAGACTGAAACTAAATCCATGTCTATCACCATGCACTAAACTAAAGTCAAAATGGATCAAATATCTAAATATTAAAATAGATTAAATAAAATAGAATAAAATAAATAAACTCTTAGCAAGCCTTATCAAAACAAGGAAAGAAAACACACAAATCTAAGCAATCATAAATGAAAAGAGTAAAATCAAAACACATTCTGCAGAAATTCAGAAGATCATCAGTAACTCCTTTGAGAACTTGTACTCTAATAAAATGGAAAAATTCAGAAGAAATAGATAAATTCCCAGATACATATGAATTAGCAAAGCTAAATCAAGAAGCTATAAAGATTCTGAATAATCTGATGTCAGTGAGTAAAATTAAACAAATAGTAATAATAATAATAATAATAATAAAACAAATCTTTAGAGATGATCTAATGCCAATACTCATCAAATTCTTTAATGAAATTGAAAGGGAAGCAGTACTCCCAAAGTCATTCCTGGAAGCAAGCATAATGTAATCAAATACTGAATGGAAAATTTGGCAAGAAAGAATACTGTTTCCAGAAAAATTGTCCTTCAGATACCAAGTAGACATAGTCTTTCTCAGACCAGGGAGAGAGAAAGGGGTTTGTGGGGAGAGAAGCACTAAAGAAATTCATCACCACCAACCTGGCTCATAAAAAATAATGAAAGGAGTTCTTCAAGCTAAATGAAAAGGACACTTATTAGTAATATAAAAACATCTGAAAGCAAACACTTCACTGGTAAACGTACACAGTCAAATTCAGTATTCTAATACTGTGATGGTGATATATAAATCCTCTATGTATGCCTTTAGCATGGAGATGAAAAACCAAAATTGTGAACATAATACTGTAACTACAATTACTTGTTAAAAGATATACAATATAAGAAGATGTATCTCCAGACAAAAAATATGGAGTGGTTGAATGGACTGGAAAATTAGAAAATAGATTGAAGTAACTCAAATATATATTAGTTACAAAAGAATCACTTCACCTGTATAGCCACACATACACTGAAAGTGAAGAAATGGAAAAATATAGTCCATGAAAATAGGAACAAAAAGAGAGCAGGAATAGACTTATTCAGATAAAATAAAATTTAAAGTCAAAAACTATCTAGTAATAGGAGTCCACAGAGAAAGTCCAATATGGCTGATTAATGAAAGAGGTACACTAGAAATACTCAGGGAAGTTATCAAAAAATATGAGTGTTCTGAAATGGGGGTGGCAAAGACACCCATAAATGGAAAATCAACCTGAAAGATGATCCATCTAGATCAAACAAATATCTGGGACATTGAAAAGGGAAAGTGGGGTCACAGCTGGGCCATGCCTCCCCCTGTACCCCTTACTGGGAAGCTTACCATTTTGGGAGCAGCTCTAACAGCCTTTAGAAGCCAAAGTCCTAGGGCGCCCTTCCTGCATACCCTCCTTCCATCTGGGAGTGGAATCCAAGTATGGGAGAGAACCACAGTTGTAACTTCAGAGAAGCCAGGAGCAGTCATGAAAAAGGGAAATGGGCTCTTTCTCCCCTCCTATCATCATCCCAAACCCTGAGGAACACTGCATCCCTGTGGCATCTTACTCATTACCATCACCAGCAAGGGAAGTCCCTGTTCTAGGTGGAGAGGCTCAACAACGTGAACTGGGATGGTGCCTAACCTGCAGACAGGCACCTGTGGATCACATCCCTGGAGACAACAGGGGAGTAAGAGAGAATAAATGGTTGGTCCAGAGTGAGTGCTTCTGTTTTTGTTATGGTTTGTGTAGATGTCCCCTCAAAGCCTCATGCATAGGTGGGGCTTTTGGGAGTGACTAACCATGGATGTGTGGTGCCAGATCATGAATGTGTGATACTATATTAGTCCACTGATTGATTCAGCATAGTTCTGGGTATGGGTGACAGGCTTACTGAACAGGGAAGCCCAAACCTGGGTGTAGGTGCACAATGATGTGATAGGCTTGCAGCTTGGATAGAATAAAGGGAGAAAGAGAAGGCAGCCTTCCTGCCTCTACCTGCCCTGCCATGGTCTGTTTCTCCTCTACAATGCCCTTCTGCCCTGCTTCCCTGCCTTGGAGCCAGCTAACTACGAACTGAAACTTCTATAAGATATAGTCTAAAATAAACCTTTCCTCTTTTAAGTTGTGGATATAGGTATTTTGTCCCAGCAATCGGATGGAAATAAGACATTGTTTCTCTCAAAGGCCAAAAGAATATGAATGAGAGGGAAATCCTGATCACTGACCAGTGTCCCACATGGGAAAGCAACTCTACACTAAGCCTAGGGCTGCACAAGGTTTCCCAGGTGAAAAAGAGAAAAATTTCGAGTCAAAGATGATTTACCACCTAGTTCAAAGAAACAGAGGTAGCTGGCTGGGGCAGAGAACTTCTGGAATATACAAGGAGCAAAGCTCCTATGGAAGGAAAACACAGAGACAAATGTGGGAAAGAAGTGAGGGGACACTGGCAGCAAGTGATGGATAGATTGGTTTCTGCAAATTATTTCACGTCCTCCTCTTCCCAGATTAATTGAGGTGGTTGGATCTTGGGATGGAGTCAGAAGACTAAAGTTACCCACATTCAAACACAGCTTGCTGCAAGAAGGTGGCTGAAAGAAACTGTCAGACCTCATCATTTCTGGGCAGCAGTTAAACAGCCTGGGGGCAGTGAGGTGGGGTGAGTGTGGGGGAAATTGCTGCTTGCGAGAGGACTACGACTAAGCAGGGAGGGCATTGGCTCTATGAAAGCAGCCACATGACAATTGTGTATGTTTTCTTGCTAGTTTCCCTGTTTGGGGTCTTTCTTTAAGTTTTTTTTTTATCTTTTCTTCAGTTGTTGCTTCTGTATCAATTTTTTTTCTTTAGTTTTTTCTGCTTTAAATTTTTTTATTTTAAAGAGAATAAAACATTACAAAACCAAAGCAAAGTAAATCAACACAACAATGCAAGTAACACAGGACTTCACAACAACACAACAGGAAATCAACAGTGGCTACCACAATGTCTCTTGTTTTCTTCTCAATAGTTGTCCATACCTTCCCACACAATGCAATAAAACAAAACAAAATAGTATAAAACCAATCAAAATGCAGGAATGAAAGCATTATGGGGCTTCAAAGCTAGACAATAGGAAATCAACAACAGCTTCCATAATGTCTCTTGTTCTCTTCAAAATAGCTGTCCATACCCTCATGCACAATGAAATGAAATACTAGAAAACAGACTAAAACCAATAAAAAAAAATAAAAAATAAAAAAAGAATGAAAGCTTGCAGGACTTCTAAACCAGATAACACCAAATGAATGATGGTTGCTATAATGTCTCTTTTTCTTCAAAATAGCTGTTCATACCATCACACATAATAAAATCAAGCAAAACAAAACAGAATAAAACTGATTAAACAAAAAATTGAAAGCATTACAGGACTTAAAATCAAGATAATAGGAAACCAGCCATGATTATCATAATGCATCCCATTATGTTCAAAATAGCTGCCCATACCATCAGACACAGTAAAATTTAACAAAACAAGACAGAACAGAACCAAACCTAACAAAATTGTGAAAACATTACAAGAGTTCAAGACCAGACAGTAAGAAATTAACATTGATTACCACCTTCTCCTCCTAGGTGTTTCCTCCCCTATCACTTTTATAATGTATATTATGTTTTTGGATCTCACTAACTCCTTCAGTATTTTATGCTAGAGTTCACTCGCATTAGTTCAAATCATTTCCCTCATGAACATGATCTCCAGTTGCATTAATTTACCTACAAGAACCTCAAGATTATCTGACTTAAAGCTGGGTAGCATTCCATTATATGCAAATATCATATCTTTCTTATTCATTCTGCTGTTGATGGGCAAATTACCCTTGCTTTTTTCTGGTCTTCTGTTGCATGGAACAGTTGTTTTCTCCCCTTTGATTTTCAGTGTATGAATTTCCTTTCAAGTTAAATGTGTTTCTTGTATGCAATATATTGATGGGTCTTGTTTCTTGATCCACTCTGCCTGTGTTTCTTTTTATTGCTGAATTAAAGCCATCTCCATTAATGGTTACAACCAGCATAGATTGATTTGTCTCTGCCATGCTATCCTCATATTGTTGGCCCTCTGCTTTTCCCCTTCATTCAATTGCCTGTCCTGTTTGGCGATCCTCCTTTGCTGCTGTTCCTGAAACCATGGTCATCTTTATCCCTCTCTAGAGTATTCTTCAGCACTCTCTGTAGGGTTGGTTTGGTGGTCATGCATTCCTTCACTTGTTCTTTATCATGGAAGTATCTTATTTTTCCATCAATTTTGAAAGGTAGTTTTGCAGAGTACATCAATCTGTCTTGGAAATTGTTTTCTTTGAGGATTTGAAACACTTCACTTCAAACTCTTCTTGCCTTGATGGTTGGTGTTGACAAGTCTGTCATGATTCTGATTTTTTTTATAGGTGATCTGTTTCTTTTCTCTAACAGCTTTTAATATTCTGTTCTTGTGCTGAATATCTGGGATCTTGATAATTATATGTCTGGGTTTAGATTTATTTTGGTTATGGCTAGTTGGAGATTTCTATGCCTCACTTATCTGAATGCCAGATCCTTTTTCCATATTTGGGAAGTTTTCTGCTATTACTTCTGTAAATAGCATTTTGATTTCATTTGTGTTGTCCCCTGCTTCTTCATTGATGCCTATCACTCTTAAGTTTATTTCTCTTCACATTGTCCTGCAGCCATTGAATTATTTCCTGTTTCCGTGTTGTTTTCAAGAGATCTTTCCTTTCATGATCACTAGCTGTGATCCTGTCTTCAAGGTCTGAAAGTCTATCTTCAGGCTCTTTCAAGCAGTTTTGCCAGCTTTTGATCAACTTTTTAATTTCTTGGATATATTTTTGAATCTGTTTCATGCATTGTAATTCCTTTCTTTATTGTTCATTCAATGTTTCCATCATTTTCTTATGCTCTTCTTTTTTATCAATGTCTTCTTTAGACATGATGAGCAATTCTTTCATTGTGTTTTTCATTTCTTCTTTTACCCGAGATATTATTTGTGATCTGATTACTTTTAGTCTCATGAAGTTTTTTCTTTACTTCAGTTGTTATCCTCTTGGAGATTTCAGGTGTATGACTTCCATTTTCTTCCATGACTGTATCTCCCAGACTTGTGTGTGAGCTGGAGGTCTGAGATTGCCTTTTGCTCCTTCATCTTGTCACTCTCCTGGGTTCCTCCCAACAAGCTGGTTGTGGGGTCTCAGGACTTCCATGTTGGCTGTCCCTCTGAGGTATAGGGAAAGGGACAGGCACCTGGGTTCCTCTGACTCCTGGTTTACAGGGAGATAGCAGGGTGTAGGGCAGGCTTCTGCAGACCTGTGCAGCTACACTGGGGCTTTCCCAATGGCCAGAGGTGCATGGTGGAGGGGTTGCTTGTCTCAGCCTGTGTGTCTACACTGGGCAGGTCCACAAGGGTGTGTTTGTCTGATTCTTCTGGTGGGTGATGGCTGCCCAAGAGATGCAAGGGCCTCCACTGGTGGCCTGCAGGTTCATGGGGCTTACCTGGCTGTGGGTCCTTGTTCCAACTGGCTGCCCACAGGAAGCAAGCTTTTTGCTGCCAGTGGCTGGTGGGCAGAAGTGGATCTGTTGGTTCTCTCTGCCCATGCTGGCTGCCTGCAGAAAGTTCCTTCCCATGGTGGGGGCCAGTGGGCTGAGGTAGATCTGCTGGTTGTTTTAAATTTTTTTCTTCTTGTTTTTTTTTTCCTTTTTTCTTCTCTCTTGGCTTTTCTTTTCTGTTCTTTTATCTTTTGAATAATCTTTTCTTTCTTTTGTATTCTCATAGCTCTTCTTTATTTTACCTGTCCTTCTTGCTTCTTTTCTACCTTTCCTGTGATGTCTATGTATATGGCAATTGCCAGTATGTCTCAAAATGAAAATAAGTATAGACAAATGTTTCCATTTGGAATGATACCGTATGTGCTTATGTTAGGGTAAGCCTTAACAGGGTTTTGCTTAAAGGATTCAAGCAACATTAAGCACAAATATATCAACAAGCTCTGACAACTTCACAGCTTAAATATACCTCCTTTCCTCTGCACCCACAAATACTTTCTTGCAACCTTTCAACACTAATACTACTCCGCTAATTCCCTGCAACAGACCAACCACCTCTATATTTTTTAACCTGTCAATATAGTTCCTATCTTCCTCTCCTCTTCCCGGGTTACTTTCTTTCCCTTCCTCTTCATCTTCCATTCCCTTCTCCCGCCACATCACAGCTAATGGCCAGTAACATTATAGTATACACTGTGATGGGTGCTGATAAAGAGTGAAATTGTAAAGGCAGGTTTTAATGTGCATGGCTGATGTAAGGTCGGAATTACCGATTCTGTTAACGCCAGTATAAATTCTCTCCTTTCCTCTCAGTAACAGAGTCTAACTCAATTATATTGAAAAAGGTTGACAGAGTAAACAATATCTCTTGACAAATAAAGCCAAGAACATACCATTAGAACCTAATTAAAGAGATGCTCATACCAACAACAAACGTTCTTCACTCTATGTGACCTCAAGCTTCAAAGTGCAGAGAGAAGGAGAGAGAGAGAAACAGATAAAGAGACAGACAGAAACAGAGAGAAACATGAAAAAATTCAAGACAACAGAATGCCTCCAAAGACTACCCACTTTCCTAAAAGCAGGACCAGAGAAATCAGTGGCAAAGAAAACAAATATCAGATAGCTAAGCTGTATGAAATGATGACAACAGAAACTAAAAATCTCAGTGAGTTCAAAGGTTACATAACCCAAAATAAAGTGAACTAGCATGAAAGATGACCAATGTGGTTATGGAAGAAACAAAAAATTGGAAGAACTGACCAAAACAATTTAAAACACAAATGAGAAATTAACCAACACAGACTCCACAAAAAGATTTCAAACTTAAATTTCAGAGAAAGAATTATATAGAATTCATACACAACAGAAATGACCAATGTGGG